>APFE030424469.1:0-10043 GCA_000404065.3 Pinus taeda
CCTAGCCTAACGTAACCTACTCTACCCTAGCCCAGCAAACTTTAGCCTAGCCTAGACTAGCCTACTTTAGCTTAGCCTAACCTAACTTACTCTATCCTAGCCTACTCTAGCCTAACCTACTCTTGTCTAGCCTACTCTATGTTTACCTATCCTATTCTAGTGTACCATCCTAACCTAGCCTAGCCTACTAGCCTACTATAGCTTAGCCTACTCTAACCTAACCTACTCTTTCTTAGCCTACTCTAGCCTACCCTAGCCTACTCTGGCCTACCCTAACCTACTCTAGCCTACCCTAGCCTAGCCTACCTTAGCCTAATATATCATATCCTAGCCTAGCCTAGCCTAGCCTACTCTAGCTTAGAATACTCTAGCCTACCCTAGCTTACCCTATCGTACTCTAGCCTACCCTAGCCTACCCTAGCCTACTCTGCTCTAGCATAGCCTAACCTACTCTTGCCTAACCTAGCCTACCCTACTCTTGCCTAGCCTAGGTTACTCTAGCCTACCCTAGCCTAACCTAGCTTTGCCTAATCTATCCTATCCTAGCCTAGCCTAGCCTTGCCTACCCTACTCTAGCCTGACCCACTCTAGCCTAGCCTACTCTAGCCTACCTTAGCCTAATCTATCCTAGCCTAGCCTACTCTAGCCTACCCTACCCTACCCTACCCTACCATAGCTTAGCCAACTCTAGCTTACCCTAGCCTCCCCTAGGTTTGCCTACTCTAGCCTAGCCCAGCATAGCCTACCTAACATAGTCTAGCCTAGCCTAGCTAAGCCTACTCTAGCATAGCCTGATTTATCCTACCCCATCGTATTGTAGCCTGGCCTAACATAACCTACTCTACCCTAGCCTAGCGAACTTTAGCCTAGCCTAGATTAGCCTCTTTAACTTAGCGTAGCCTAACTTACTCTATCATAGCCTACTCTAGCCTAACCTACTCTTGTCTAGCCTACTCTAGGTTCACCTAACCTATTCTAATGTACCAGCCTAACCTAGCATAGCCTGCTAGCCTAGCCTACTTTGGCCTAACCTACTCTAGACTAGCGTACTTTAGCTTACCCTAGGTTAGCCTACTCTAGCCTACTATAGCTTAGCTTACTCTAACCTAACCTACTATTTCCTAACCTACTCTAGCCTAGCTTAACCTAGTCTTGCCTAGTCTACCCTAGCCTAGCCTACTCTAGCCTACCTAGCCTAGCCTACCTTATCCTAATTTATCCTATCCTAGTCTAGCCTAGCCTAGCCTACTCTAGCCTACCCTATCGTACTCTAGCCTAGCCTAGCCTACTCTATTCTAGCCTTGCATAGCCTACTCTTTCCTAGCCTAGCGTAGACTACTCTAACCTACCCTAACCTAGCCTAGCTTAGCCTAATATATCCTAGCCTAGCCTACTCTAGCCTAGCCTACCCTAGCCAGCCCACTCTAGCCAAGCCTACTCTAGCCTAACTTTGCCTAATCTATCCTAGCCTAGCCTACTCTAGCTTAGCCTACTCTAGCCTACGCTAACCTACCAATCATACTCTAGCATAGCTCAGTCTAGCCTAGCCTACTCTACTCTAGCATAGCATAACCTACTCTTGCCTAACATAGCCTACTCTAGCCTAACCTACCTTAGCCTAATCTATCCTGGCCTAGCCTAGCCTACTATTTCCTAGCCTACTCTAGCGTAGCTTAACCTAGTCTTGCCTAGCCTAGCCTAGCCTAGCCTACTCTAGCCTACCTAGCCTTAGCCTACCTTAGCCTAATCTATCCTATCCTAGTCTAGCCTAGCCTAGCCTACTCTAGCCTACCCAATCGTACTCTAGCCTAGCCTAGCCTACTCTATTCTAGCCTTGCATAGCCTACTCTTTCCTAGCCTAGCCTACTCTTGCCTAGCGTAGACTACTCTAACCTACCCTAACCTAGCCTAGCTTAGCCTAATATATCCTAGCCTAGCCTACTCTAGCCTAGCCTACCCTAGCTGGCCCACTCTAGCCAAGCCTACTCTAGCCTACCTTTGCCTAATCTATCCTAGCCTAGCCTACTCTAGCCTACGCTAACCTACCATATCATACTCTAGCCTAGCTCAGTCTAGCCTAGCCTACTCTACTCTAGCATAGCATAACCTACTCTTGCCTAACGTAGCCCACTCTAGCCTAACCTACCTTAGCCTAATCTATCCTAGCCTAGCCTAGCCTAACCTACTCTAGATTATCCTACTCTAACCTACCCTAGCCTACCCTATCGTACCCTAGCCTAGCCTAGCCTACTCTAGCCTACCCTAGCTTACCCTAGCTTACCCTACCCTAGTCTGGCCAACTCTAGCTTAGCCTACTCTAACCTACCCTCGCTTAGCCTAGCCTACTTTAGCCTAAGCTAGCCTAGCTTATTATAGCACAACCTAACCTTGCCTAGCATAACCTACTCTAGCCTAGCCTACTCTAGCCTACTCTACTCTTTCATAGCCTAACCTAGCCTGTTATAGCCTCGCCCACTCTAGTGTGGCCTAGCATATGCTACCCTAGTTTAATATATACCTAACCTAATACTAGACTACCATATTCTAATATAACATAACCTACCATACCCTGTCCTAGCCTAGACCTACCCTATCCAAACCTACTCTAAACTACCTTATTGTATGTTGGCTTAGCCTAGCTTAGCCTAGCCTAGCCTAAGTGTTGGTTTGACTTTTGGATTTCACTCAATTAAAAGTGAATACTCATCACATAGCTCCTTAGACATTTCAATTTCCATCATTACCGAGCTGAAGAAGGAATTACAAAATTACTCATTACAGCGTTGGTTTGACATTTGGGTTTCACTCAATTAAAAGTGAATACTCATTACAGAGCTCCTTCAGACATTTCAATTTCCATCATTACAGGGCTGAAAGAAATAATTAACAGAAAGAAAAATAAAAAATATAGGTTATTCTTGTTGTGGTTTGACTAGGAAGAAATGAACGCAAATAAATCTGAAATGAAATCTGACATGAAGGGACTGGGGTACCTGTGTAATTATTCTTGTTGTGGTTTGACTAGGAAGAAATGAACGTAAAGAAATCTAAAATGAAGGGACTGGGGTACGTGTGTAATTGTAATTGTAATTAAATCCCTCGGAATTCATCATGCTTTACGAACTCTTCAATTGGAGGTTGTTTTCTATCGAACCTCTTGAATACCCTGCATCGAGATAGACGACATGCATGCATTAAAATGGCGGAAATGAATTAAAAACATGTTACAGACAGAGCACAAATGAATTAATGAGAGTATGTACCTGAAATTAAAATAAGCCATTATTTAGAGAGAGCCGTGACTGTTCAGTTTGCTGGAACGCCCTTCGTTTGACGTTGGGAAGCGAATAGATTCATACTCACGCGATTCAGAGGCACAAAAGGATTCGTGACTGTTGTATTGAGAGAGAGTCATGACTGTTCAGTTGCTGGACCGCCCTTCCTTTGACGTTGGGAAGCAAAAAGACTCACACTCACGCTACTCAGATTCAGAGGCACACGAAGATTCATGCACAGGCACAGACATGCATCAGACAGGCACACAAAGATTCATGCACAGGCACAGACATGCATCCGACAGGCACAGAAAGATTCATGCACAGGCACAGACAGGCAAAGAAAGATTCATGCACAGGCACAGAGTCACAGAGACACTCATGCATCAGGATCAGACTTGTAAAGCGGGACATCAGCAATTCCTACGTGGAGGATTTCAACCACGAATCCCAAAGAAAGCATTCTAAACTAAGTTCTGGATTCCTTATCTATCCAAACATTTCAGTTTCTGTTCTTTGGACTCAGCTATTGGCGAGATCCATAAGTAAATATTGGTAACACAAATTCTCTTTCGCTACGTCTATGAATATTAGGAAGATTTAAATTGGTACATTACTACAAAAAATATACATATAAATAAGTTTCAGTGGTAAATAACTCAAATACAAATAATATTTTTTCTACATCCATGAGAAATAACTTTAAACTCATTCTTACGATGAACACATATTATAAATATAAAATTTATCATAAAAATTTAATAGATACCGAACAGAACATAAAGATATTAAAGGCTATCCATTATTTTCAACAGAAAACAATAATTCAATGCATATAGTATCGATCCATTATCCTGATCAGAAGCAAGTTTAGAAATACCTGTAAGTCCAAAGCCGGTGAATAAAATCGCACATCTATGAGAGCAGTAATTCCTCCCACTGAGCAGCAACATCCATATCCAAAAAGAAACAAAAACGGGATAGAAAATATATTTTCGTAATACAAACCTGTTAGTAGCTTCAAGAAGAAGATTGCAAGTATTTTGAATTCTATTCAATTTTAAATAATTTTTTTAAACTAAGATTTGTACAGATAGTTTTTGACCTTTTCCGAAATGTAATGAGATCAACATGTTAAGCAAGACATTGACAATTGATAATTCAGAATATTTGGACCACAATTTTCAAGACATGTTACTATTTGTTCTTAATGCAACCATAAAGGATCTAACAATCTTCAAGAAGAAGGCTATAAGTTCTTGAATTCTATTCAATATGGAACAACTCTATTTTAATTTTGCGACAGGTAGTTTTGACCTTTTCACAATTAGTGCGCTGAAGATTTGAAACACGTATCCCAAGAGAAAAATTCCAGATTAAGTTCCAAGTGTCGTGATAATATTCTGTCCAATTCTTTATCTGTTCTATGGACTAGAATTGAACAGTATCCAAAAGTAAATAACGTTAGTACAATTTTTTTCACTATATCTATGAGATTTAAGTGAATTTAAACTAGCTCTGTTCTCTGGACTAAGCTATTGGAGAGAATGCAGCAGTAAATAACGATAACATAATTTTTTTAAACTATGAGAATTAAGCAAAACTCAAATCAAAATCTCAGAATTGATTGATATCTATGAGAAACTAGCTATGTTCCCTGGACTAAGTTATTGGAGATGATTCAAAAGTAAATAATAATAATACAAAAACAACAACAACATAATATAAAGATATCAGAAGCCTATAATTATATTTCAAACCTAAAACAATATTTCAAAGTATATAGTCTCGATCCATTATCTTAATCATGAAACAAGTTCTAGGAATACTTGAAAGTCCAAAAGCGGTTAAAGCAGAAATTCCTCCCATTAAGCAGCAGCATCCATGTCCATAAGAACTTGCTTCCATATCCATATCCATATCCATTAAGCATTGCTTATTCTCTTCTCATAACAAAAATAAACACAAAAAATAAACAAAACGTAACACAGACAGACATAACAAAAAATATCATTTGGCCGGCCATCAACAAAACAGAAAAGAATGGTGAAAGATCAGATCAACCAAACGATTACAGAAAAGAAGAAAAGAATGGTGAAAGATCAGATCAACCAAACGATTGCAGAAAAGAAGAGAGAAAAAAGAGACGTAAAGCGGAGCATGTCAAGAAAACCAAAGCAAGACCAGAGCAACCAACATTTACATGGGCGGAGAAGATATGTTTGAGGCACTGGGCAGTAGAACTAATAGCAAAAAGTATAGAAAAATTGGGGTACTGTAGAGTACCCACTGATTATACTACTCTTCTTCTCGTGCCACTGATCGAACTCGCGACCTCTTATCGCCAGGAAACTGGCCAGTACAGTGGCCAGGCACAGGGTAAAGGAGGTAAACTTTATGAACTTATCCGGAGGGATGCTTTTTTAAACCTGAGCAGCTCCCTCCTTTTTTAAACCTGAGCAGCTCAAAAGCCACCTCGCGATCAAATCAACAGTTATATCAAATGCCACGTAGATGTGTGTCAGACAATATTCCACTCACGTCCTGTTCCCACTATGCAAATCAACGGCCATATCAAATGCCACGTAGATGTGTGTCGGAGAATATTCCACCCACGTCCGCTCCCACTATGCAAATCAACAGCCATTTCAAATGCCACGTAGATAGATGTATGTCAGAGATGTGTCAAAAAATATTCCGCCCACGTCCCGTTCCCACTATGCAAATAAACGGCTATATCCAATGCCACGTAGACAACTGTCAGAGAATATTCCACCAGTTCTACATACACCGAAATGATAGGCCACGTGGCAGTATTCAATTGGTTGTAGCATTGATACTCTAACGACGTGGTGGCGAACGTAATTGAAGAAGTCACATAATGGTGGGGTCTGTTTAAGGGAATATCATCGCAGCCATTTAAAAAACATTAAAATACTTCCAACGACGCCTTAAAATTTGCAATGTGTATTTCAAAAAACTTATAAGGTACAGACTTGTACTAGACTGAAATGTTCAACCACACCAGAGCAAAATGTAAATATAGATATAAATAGTGTTCTTTTCCACTGATACAGTGGCCTCGATACCAACAACCGTTTCATTCCAACGGATAGTTTTAAAAAAGCAATTATATTTAGAAAACTGGCATGTTTTTATTTTTTATTTTTAATTTCGATTCAAATTTTTTCTATCCAAAATTCTATAGATTTTGATTTTGATTTTAATTGTGCTTCTTGCGATAATAGGCTAGCCCATCTCCGGAAACAACCGTTTCACATAATGACAAATCCACTCTCTTTCCAATTTTGGATTTCGAAAGGAAGGAAAGTTTTAAAATTAGTTCTCACCATGTTCCCAAAAAGGAAAGTTTTAAAATTGGTCCACTATCATCTTAAAAAAAAGAAAGTATATTTAGAACGGTGACATGCTTTTCAGTAGTCTTTTCCTTTTTTTGATTTAAGATATTTTTTGTTTTTTTAAATTTTTTTATTAACTAATTATTTTTATTATTATTTAGCAGCCTTGATTTATAATGAATTTGTGAATTTTCATATTTACAGTGAAATTGATTTTTTTACATTTTTTAAATTTAAAATAATTTTTTTATAATTTGAATAGAGATTCTATAAATATTTATAGTGCTCTTTTCAACGAATACATTAGCTTCTATCTCTTGAACAATCTTTCTTTCCAACTCATACATTATCCTCCATCTCATTTCCCTTACCTTTCAACTTTAAGTACAATTTTAAATTAAAATTGGCCGGCCTCACTGTCCAAAAAAACCCAAGTATATTTAAATGCTGACTTGTTTTTTTTTTCAATTTTTCATTCAATATATTTAGATTTTCATTTTCTTTTTATTCAAGGTATTTTTTAGCATTGTTTTATTACTTATTATTATTATTATTATTATTATTTATCAAACTTATTTATCTTAAATTTGTGAATTCTTAACTTTCTTTTTCATTGGATTAAGTTTCATATTATTTCCACTGAGATTCATTTGAAATTTATGAACCAATAGCAGCTAAAATTAATGTTGAAGTTGTAACTCAAATCTATTAACTTCTTTGGTAACATATGAAGAGTGGTATGGGATTTAAATTTAGCATCTCATTAATTTCCATTGGTATCTAAAACAATAATGAAGTTTATTCCATGGATCACATGTGACTCAATTTAGTATCTAAACCAGTGTTTTATAAATCTATACTCTTTTTGATTGGTATTGTAAATGCGCTTATCTCACAACTATCTTGATTCCTTGTCTCCTCCCAATCTCTCTTTAATCTCAACTTTTAGTCTACATTTTTAAATAATCAAAGAATCATTTTGCTATTGGATGGAAATTTAAGCACTATGAAATTTTCCAACAAGGATATTTGGGATAAGTTGTAGGGACCTTAGCATGAAACTACAAATATTGATACAAACAATCTTATTATAATAGACTTGAACAACCTTATACATATCCCACGGTTACATTTATATTTCTTAGGGTATTTATCATCATGGTAACCACACTTGTGTATATTTAGGATTATGAAGGAATCAGGAATGTTCCCATTAAATAAATCTTAGTGGTACCCATTACTACAAATATCATGAAAAAATGTGTAGCCATGGGGACCGGACTTGTGTATATTTAGGATTTTGAAGGAATCAAGAATGTTCCCATTAGATAAATCTCAATTATATCCATTACTACAAATATCATGACAAAACGTGTAGCTAGAATGTGGTTCTCGTATTCTCTTTTCAAGTACAATTTCTTCCTTGGAACATGCAAATCAAACTATAATTAAGAGGCTTATACTAGGAAATGAAATTGTAAGCCAAAATGGTAAGGTATAGGTTGTTCTATAAGAAGAAATAAGGAGTTTTCTTGAAGAAGATATCAATCAAGAAACTTTGCAACGGAATTGTGCTTTTTGACAACTCACACGAGAAAACATTTGTTTTCCTCCCCTCTTTTTTAGCATTAATTTATAATTCTAGCACTACTTTTCTTTTCTTTTCAAGAAAAAAATTCTAGGGAAACTCAAGAAGTGCTTGTCCACATTTGTGGATGGCATCTTAATAAATCTATTGGTTTAGATCGGTATGGCTAACCTATGCAAATTTAAGTCTCATACCTATTGCCATAAATCTAGCCAAATGCCCAAAGTCATTTACTTAAGTCGAACACATGTTGCCATAAATCTAGCCAAATGCCCAAAGTCATTGACAACAACCATTTGAGCTAAACCTTTGGGCTAATTCGAGCACCACTTGACATGTTCTTAATGATATTTTTCTTAAATATATGCATTTTATTTCTTTTCATCTTTCTTTCTTCGAGTTATTCTTTTACCCTTTTGTAACTTTACTTCCATATGTTAGATCTTTTCCTTCTATTTTTAACATGGCTATATGCATTACTATTACACTCTTGTTGTGCTTTTGCTATGTATTACACTAGTTGTACTTTTATTCCCATGGGCATATTTTTTTGGTCATTTATTGGACATTAATAAAATGATCTCAGCTTATGTTATCTACCAATTAACTATGCTTTGTGGATTATTGCTTAAAAAATATTAGTGTTTTTTTTTTCTCTGAAAATTTGAAGATTTCCAATTTCACTATTTTGGATAGAATTTCAAAAATCTTGATTGCTTTTAGCTTTGTGCCTATATTTTTAGCAATCCAGAATTACACAATCCAATTAAAGAGCTTAAATAAACATCAAATGAGCTTAAAGAGATGACCAAGGAGCTTAAAAGAAAGGTATCTCACTCTACATACTATGCCAACCATGAACTATTGGTGAGTAGAACATTGTCCTAAGTTTATTTTTGATAGGCTATGACATATTATATCTGTCAAGGAATAGGAACACTACAAAGGGAGGTCTATATTTGGAAGAGATGACACCCTTGTACATGTAAAATGACCAAAAGAATAGAGCATTTAGCCAAGCATGTTGATTCAAATAGATTTGTGTATACAAGTCAAACTTCAAAATTTTCACTTTAAGGACAAACTAGAAGCATTCTTTGGAGATATAAATAAGCATTCAAGTTTGAGAACTTGTTTCTAGGTAACTTCATTATATGGATATACTTTTTCAGATATTAATAAGAGATTTCCATTTTTGTACATCTTCTCGTATATTTTTAATAAGAGGACAAACCAGATGCTCCCAAATATGCTTGAATTCAATATTCACATTTATCAATGTTTATATGTTATTTTAGGATTTTCCCCATGTAACTCTAAAGGTAAGATTTGAGCAAGGGATAAAAAAAATCATTCAAAATTCCCCCATAAACAAAACTAATGTAATACTGAAGGAAATTACAAATGATCATATGATTTGAATCCATACCCTTTCTAATTTGATTACATTGTCTAATTGGCATTGAATATTTTTTTTTTTTTCATAGAGAAAAGTATTCTTTCTTACTAGAAAGGTGACACAGGAAAAAGGGTTGAAGATGAAGCTTACCAAAATTTATAAATGTATAATAGGTGGAGACAACAACAAGTGTTCTAATGTGAATAAGATTTCTTTAACTAAGTGATGGGTACTAGCCATCAATATTTAGGTGCTTCTATAGGAGTTTGTAACCACCCATATTGACCTTAACAACCATGGCGTCTTCCACTAATTAATGGTGCCCTTGGAGAGCGACGTTGACCCGTGGGAGACAAACATGGAAATGAAAATGTATAAAATGGATATAAAAAACATTGATAGTATTGGTAAGAAAAATAAAC
>APFE030424479.1:11286-58747 GCA_000404065.3 Pinus taeda
GCAGCAATGAAGAAGCTATGAGTCAAAGCTTTGCCTTGGTGATGCAGAAAGGAATTCGAAATGTCTTTTCTTGGAGAACTGACATACTTTCTTGGATTGAAAATCCAACAAAATGAAGGTGGTATCTTCTTGTCTCAAACCAAGTACCTCAAGCAGATTCTGAAAAAGTATGGCATGGAAGATTCGAAACCAGTATGTACCCCTATGGTTACATGATGCAGCCTCAGTGCAAATGATGAATCAATAGCAGTGCATCAACCAACCTATAGATCCATGATTGGAAGTCTACTTTATTTGACAGGTACCCAACCAAACATCATGCATGCCATAGGAATAGTTGGAAGATTTCAGGAAAATCCTAAGGAAACTCATCTTTAGGTAGTAAAGATAATTTTCAAGTATCTTCAAGGAACTCAAAACTATGGCTTATGGTATCCTAGAGATACAAATCTCACTCTTCATGCTTATATTGATGTAGATTGGGCTGGAATCATGGATGACAGAAAGAGCACAAGTGGTGGTGCATTCTTTATGGGTTCCAAATTAGTATCTTGGTTCAGCAAGAAACAGAGTTCAATTGCTTTATCTACAGTTGAAGCGGAATATGTGGTAGCTGCATCTTGCTGCACTCAACTCCTTTGGATGATGAAAACCTTGTAGGATTTTCAGATCACTTGTACACCACCTATCTCCATCTTATGTGATAATACAAGTGCAATCAACATTTCAAAGAACCCAGTCATGCATTCAAAGACCAAGCACATACCTATCAAGTATCACTTTCTCCGGGAACAAGTGTTGGAACAAAAGGTCAAGCTGGAGTATGTTCCTTCTAAGGAACAAATTGCTGATATACTCACCAAACCACTGCCCAGGGAAAATTTTGAATACCTCAGACAGAAGCTGGGAGTAGTTGATGCATCATCTTGTTGTTAAATCTTGTCAGTTTCAGAGAAAAATGGGTGTAAGCGAGTTTCCTGAGGAGGATCCGCGTGCATACGTCGGTTTGTGTAGAGACAGTCGCGTATATGGAGATTTGATGGATAGCTGTAGGGATAGGCTCTGGTTGAGGTTAGTTTGATTTGGGTCTCACAGAGACCATCTGGCATAGGTTCAGGGGGAGCAGATAAACTTCTAATGATGCATTGTTGGCATTATCTTAGAAGCTTTCGGTTCTAGTTCACAACTGTTGTTGGTTTCAGGTGGAACAATTGTAGAGGGAGAACAGAAGGAAAGCATGGTTGCTGATCAGAAGGAAACAGATGCTACTGCTATCAATTATTGGTGACTTTCTTAAGTCTTTCCCTAGATATTTTTTCTCTATGTCATGTATCTCTTTTATGGTGTCAAGGTCATGTAACGACCTATTTTGGTTTCCCCACTATGCCTGGGATGAAGATGTAATGTCCTTGGTTGTCATATGTAATTTTCTGATGTATCCCCACTTGGTTGGGTGGATGGCCCCCAAGTGGTTGGGTGATGGATGTATGTATTGAGTCTTTTGATGATAGGAAGGTCTTTTATGATGTATATGTCATGGTTCTTCTTGAAGAACATCTTTTGCAGATCTTTCCTACAGTCAGGGGAGCATGGTCAGCATAGCAGGGCAGAGATTTCAGCATGTACGTTCAGGGGGAGAACAACCCTTTGCCCTTGATGACAAAGGGGGAGAATGAATTTGAGGGTCTTGGGGTTGCCATCAAGTCCAAAGGGGGAGATTGTTGGAATTTTGGCACTGATTTAGAGCTATGGCACAGGTGTTGTCCTTTATGGAAACTCTCTTTGGTAACAAATCTCAGTTCAGGCTTTCAGAATGAAGGAAAAGACATATACGTAGGTTCATTTAGACAAATATGCATATACACACAGGTTAGATGTTACAAAAGCACGTATATGTTGGAGAACTTACTTTTGGACCGTGGTAGTTAGTCCTTGGTATTTGAACCTATCGTTTTGGACCATGGTGTCTCGTTAGATGTGTTGATCCCAGGTATTGGATCCATGGTATTGATTTATTATGGTTTTGGACCGTGGTATTGTGAAAGGCATAAGACTATAAAAGAGGAAGGAGATCATTTGGCAAATGATCATCTGAATTATTATTAAATATCTGATAAAGTGCTAGATCTGGAATACTGGTAATTGGGTTATGGTGCAGATCTGGATCTGAATGAAGGAGGAACCCTAGCGCAAAGAGAAGGATAAGTTCTATTGATGGGTCATAATCTTTAAGCTTGAATGATAGTATCTTTGTATGATTTTGGTCTGTTATATGCGGCGCTTGCTTGATCTATAACACTGATAATCTGGGTTAATTAGTGTTTGAATATCTGAAAGAGCGAATTATCCTTTATATATCTGTACGTAGGTTCAGTGAAGCTAAGGCGCGTATACACGCTGGTTCAGTAAATGAAAACAACGTATACGCAGGTTGTTCCAAACACAGAGGCTTATGCACGCATGTTTCAGGTTATTGAAATAGCGTATATATTTTGAGTTGTGATATAGCTGCTTCTGTTTATTGCTGCTGTGTTCTGGGTTCAGATTTTGGTGTGTGGTTTCTGGTACTGTGTTTTGGGCACAGCTATCAGAGAAGTATCTACTTGATTCAGATCTAATTGGTGAAAAGGAGATTGATTGATGGATAAATTCTTGATGATTGATTGATGTTCATGGATCCAGTCTGAAAATTTATGAAACGTGGTCCCTGGAAGAAAGAGAAGGCTAGCACCTACGCACTAGTATCTTGGCTAGTGCAAGAGCTAAAGGGGGTTGTAGCTCCCTTCCAGGAGAAGCTGGAGAACGAGAGAGGGTTGTATCTCTCTGCAGGTTGCAGCCTGCATACTGGTAAAGGACTGCACCCGTACATTGTAAAAGAAGTTTCTAATTTAAAAGAAGATAGAGACAAATTGCAGCAGGTGGTTTTCACCCACATTAGGTTTCCACCTTATATCTTGTGTTCTTGTGTGTGATTGTCCTTCTGTTCTATTTTACTGTCTCTGGTTACTGGTTATTTGTTTCTACAACACAGATTAACAATCATCATCAGAAAGATAAAGTAAATTAAAAGCTTGCCTTGTATACACAGTTTTCCTTCTGCATAGATGTGTATATACACGTGTTTAACTAACTGAAGTAGCATATATCATTTATTTTGGAAAAGGAATATTTGACTTGATAATACTGATTCACTCCCCCTCTCAGTATTATTTCCAACAAATAAAGGTATAGACTTTAATGATTTTTTCTCCTATTGGTAGAATGACTTCAATCAAAACTATTTTACGTCTAGTGGTAGCAGAAGATTTTCATATTGACCAGTTAGATGTAAAGACAACCTTTCTCTATGGGTATTTGGAGGAAGAAATATACATGTAGCAGCCACAAGGGTATGAGGTCAAAGGGAAGGAGAAATTAGTGTGCAAATTGAAGAAGAGCTTGTATGGCTTAAAATAGGCTCCAAGGCAGTGGTATGTAAAATTTGGTAGGTTTATGTTTGAACAAGGTTATACTAGATGTCACTTTGACCATTGTGTTTATTTTAAAAGGAAAAATGTTGGTATCTATATTATATTTCTATTGTATATAGATGACATGATTTTTGTGGCATCTAACATGCAGGAAATAAATGTGCTCAAAGGAAAATTGGAAAATTCATTTGCAATGAAGGATTTGGGTGCTGCAAAGCAAATCCTTGGCATGAGAATAACTAGAGAGAGGAAAAATCACAAATTAACATTGTCTCAGAGTGAGTGCATAGAAAAGGTGTTGGAAAGATTTAATATGCAGAATACAAAACCAGTTCGTACACCTTTGGCTAGCCATTTCAAAATAAGTAAGGAGATGTGTCCCGAGGCCTAGGAAGAGATGGATTATGTGTGTAAAGTTCCATATGCATTAGCTGTTGGAATCTTAATGCATGCAATGGTCTGCACAAGGCCTGATATTGCACATGAAGTGGGATTTATAAGTAGGTATATGAAAAATCTGAGAAAAGAGAATTGGATGGTAGTGAAGTGGATTCTCAGGTATTTGAGAGGTACCCCAAATTAAGCATTATGTTTTGGAGGTTCAAACATTTCTATACAAGGATACGCTGATGTAGATATGGCAGATGATAGAGATAATAAGAGGAGCACTACAGGGTATGTGCTTACTGTAGGTGGAACAATTTTCAGTTGGGTTTCAAAATGGAAAAACATTGTTGCATTTTCAACAATGAAAGCATACTATGTTGCTGCTACTAAGGATAATAAGGAAATTATTTGGTTACAAAGGTTTATGGATGAATTGGGTAAGAAGTAGGAGATGGGAAGGTTATACAATGACAACTAAAGTACCATTCATCTTGCAAGAACTAAACATTTCATTCCAAGACTAAACATACATAGCTCAAGTACCATTTCATACGGTCAGTGTTGGAAGATGGAAAATTGAAGCTAGAAAAGATACACGCTAACCAAAATCCTATAGATATGTTAACAAAAGTTGTAACCAGGGAGAATCTGAGATTTTGCTCAGTTTCAATTGGTCTTCAAGTATGATGGCAAAGATGAGAAACAACTAGATCAAAGTGGAGTCATTTTCAAGCAAGTGAAGCAATGATGGAGTTTATATAATCAGTCTCCAAGTGGGAGATTGTTGGGTATGGAGCCCGATTATCTTCTTGATTGTTCAAAGGTTTTTTGTTTCAGCCACGTTGGATCCTTGTTCTTAATGAGGTGGAAAATTTTCCTATTTAATCACTTATAGCGGGGTTTAAAGCGGGGCAATGGCGAATTTTATGAGCCCCCCTAGATGGGGTTTGGGGGCAGTGCCACCGAAGCTAAAAATATACGAAAAATTGCCTTGTAAAATATTGTAATTTCATAGTCAATCTAGGTCGTTCATTAGGCAGATGATCTAATGGTAGAAGTTATATTAATTTAGGTTTTTTCCCTAGAAGGAAACCCTTAGTTTATATGAGGGATTTGTATTACAGATGTGTATTACTATTGCAAGCGAAAGAGAGAGAGGAGGTTGTGTGAGAGCAAAGAGGAAATTACAACGAATTTGTTGTAGGTTGTAACTCTTTATTTTGTTGGATAATATAAAAGGAAGGATTGGTTGTTTCTCTGTGACGTAGACCAAATTGGTTGAACCATGTATATCTGTGTCTCTCTTATTTTAGACATTTTTGTATTTGTTTTCCTGCAATATTTTATGTATTTCATTTCTCCGTTAATTAATTTCTATCACAAAAGAGTGAAATTGAATGCATGGTTGTAGAAATGCTAGAGGCCGATATAACTCAACCTAGTCAAAGTTATTTCTCTACTCCAGTAGTATTGGTGCACAAGAAGGATTGATCATGGTGTATGTGTTTAGATTACAGGAAGCTGAACAAGCTCACTATTAAAGAGAAATTATCCATTGCTATCATTGATGAATTGTTGGATTAATTACATGGAGCAATGTACTTCACCAAGTTAGATCTGTGTTCAAGATATCATCAAATTAGAATGAAGACTGAAGATATTTCAAAAGAAACATTAAAAGCTCATGAGGGTCATTATGAATTTTTGGTCATGCCTTTTGGCCTTACTAATGCACCTTCCACATTTAAAAGTTTGATGAATTCCATTTTCAAACCCTTCCTTAAAAAAAATATGTTAGTAGTTTTTGATAATATACTAATCTACAAGTAGTCTTGGAAGGATCATGTTTAACATGTTGATATGGTGCTCAAACTATTGGAGTAGAAAAAATTATATGCAAAAGCCTCCAAATGTTTCTTTGGAGTGCGTGAGGTGGAATATTTGGGTCATATTTTATCTCATGAGGGTGTTAAGGTAGACCCTAAAAAAATTAAAGCCATCAAGGAATGGAAAATCCCCATAACCATAAAGCATCTTCGAGGATTTCTCGGGTTGACAGGGTATTATCACAAGTTTGTTAAGATTTATGGGAGAATAACAATACCTCTAACAAAATTACTAAAGAAAGATGCATTTTCTTGGACTCCAAAAGAAACTAAGGCCTTTGAACATCTTAAATAGGCAATGTGCCAAGCACTGATCGTAGCTAAACCAGATTTCACAAAAACCTTTATTGTGGAATGTGATGCCTCAGGAAATGGAATTGGTGTTGTTTTAATGTAAGAAGGAAGACCCATTGCTTTCGAAAGTCATCCAATCAAAGGAAAGTATTTACGAAAACCTATTTATGAGAAGGAAATGTTTGCAATACTACATGCATTGAAGAAATGATGACCTTACCTAATAGGAAGACACTTCAAGGTAAAAAAATATCATGATAGTCTTAAATACTTTTGGAACAAAGATTATCTTTAGCAGAGCAAAAAAAATGGGTCGCAAAGACATTGAGTTATGACTTTGAAATCATCTACAAAAAGGGGAAGAAAAATGTTGTTGCAGATGCACTCTCAATAAAGGATGAGGATGTGGAAGCATTTCTTTGTGCCATTTCTATTAGCCAACGTGATTGGATAACCAAAGAAAGGGATGAATGGAAGAATTATGAAGAGGTATGGAAACTCATTCAAAAGTTACAGTAAGATCCCAATACATCTGATACATTTAGTTGGGAAAATGATTCATTATGGTACAAAGATCACTTGTATCTTTGTAAGAATTCCCAACCCAAACAAAAAATTCTTTTGGAATCGTACACCTTCCCCTTAGGAGGGCACTCTGGATTTTTGCAAACTTACCATAGGGTCAAGATGGAATTTTTTTGGGATGGCCTTAAATATGATATTCAGAAGTTTTTGGAAGAATTTTTGGTTTTCCAACAAAATAAAGTTGAGACAATTAAGACCCTCGGTTTGTTACAACCTTTAGCCATTCCAAGTTAGTGTTGGGAGGAGGTCTCATTGGAATTGATCAGAGGTTCACCTAAATATGAAGGAAAGAGTGCCACCATGGTGGTATTTTATGGACTTACTAAGTATGCACACTTTTGTGCATTATCTCATCCTTTTAAAGTCAGTACAATTTCTATTGCATTTATGGAAACAATTCAAAAGCTACATGGAAACCCAAAGATTATTTTAAGTGATAGAGATCCCAATTTCACTAGAAATTTTTGGACAAAATTATTTTCTTGTCTTGGTACTCAATTAGCTCATAGCTTATCTTATCATCCTAAATCTTATGAGAAAACTGAGATAGTGAAAAAATGTTTGGAAGGATATCTCCATTGCTTTATATCTGATAAAAAAACATAGTGGGTCAAGTGGTTACCTCTAACTGAATGGTGGTATAACACTTCCTTCCATACTGCAGCAAAAATGATCCCCTTTATGACACTTTATGGATATATATTTTTTTTCTCGGTAAAAGCTATTTCTATTAATTGGTAAACATAATAATATTACATTAGGTTGCGGTTGCAGGAGCCCGCACTTCTGATACTTTGCAAAATTTCCCCATTACAGAAGAGCTGGGGAATCTCAACAAAACTAACAGCCAGTTCAACAAAACTAACAGCCAAATCAATTGGCATTACAAACATACTGAGAGAGAAAAAACTGATGATAAGCATATGACCAGAGCTAAGAACCCTGGACCGAGACCCGAACATACGCCACGGCAAGTAGAAACTCAAAACTGGGCATTGCTTCCAAAGCAGCCTCCAAGGAACCAAAAAGAGCGACCCCAAGAAACACTTGTTCATTTTTCCTCATCCCCTTGCGTCTCCTCGGCCTGTAGACATGCGTCGTCCTGGCTGAGAACTTCTTTGTCACCCAACACGTTGCCCGCTTGTGTCCTGTCGGTGATGCCAGCGTCGGGATCCAAAACTAGATTGACACAGTCAACCAGGGGAGGAATTAGGGGAGGCGAATCAACCTGGATAACTGGTTCAACTTCCCTTTTGGAAGCCATGGAAATTTGGGCAGAAGAACACTCACTGCTGTGAGAGGAATTGGGGTCAATGCAGGAGATAGGAGGCACCTGGTTAATTTCCTCAGACATTAGGATGGTTATCTGGGCTGAAATCAGAGGGCGGTTCAGATTGCTTTGAAATTTAAAATGAGTGAATTGAAAGGCACTGTTTGGAATCGGATGGCAAGTGGGATTGCTGGAAGGAGGGTCCTCAGGGGAGGAAGTGAGGTTAATGGTAGTGAGCAGCGGGGTGGGCTGAGGGTGAGCAGAGGGACGTTTACTGCTACCAAGTCTTTCCCCCGAGCGGGAGCGTTTCCCTGGTCGCTTCATGGTGCTGACTATCACTGAAACCTTAACCGAACCAGTGCTGAACCCAGAATTATGCCTCAGATAAACCGAGGGCACCGAACCGAATCGAAAAGTAGAAAAAAACACAATAGAAACTTGAAACCGAGAGACAGAGCCGGTATAGTGAATGTAACAGCGAATGGACCACTTACCCCAGGCCACCGAAGGATTTCCAGAGCGCAGAACGTAGGTAGAGTGGAAGGGCTGCAAATTTGAGCTAGAACCAGCTCGAATTTCCCCTCTGAGGCTAGACTCCATCTCGGCTTCACGCTCAGTTCTCAGAACGAACTGAACAACATAATCCTTAACCAACTACATAATGGAAAGCTCACCGGGTGTCTCCAGGTAAATAACAATCCGCCGGCTGCGTTGGGCTTTGGCCTCCATTAATGGTGTTGTCCTGCACCGTCCCTTGTCCATTAAAACATTCCTCCCGCCTCCATTCGAAACCTGGGGCTCCACGCTGCAGAGTAGGTGGCAGTACTGTGGGATTTGACGCTGCATGAATGCCATTTATGGCAAGAGGATCACCCGGATCCGGGAGCGCTTCTGCAGGCTCAAGTTTTTCCTTTTGCACCTGATTGTTGAAATCAATCAATTGGGAATCCAGAAGGATTGTTGCAGGATCTCCAGTCAGAAGAGGTCGACCACAATCCACCCCCACATTGGCAAGAAAGTCCGCAACTTTGTTCCAATCTCTTCTGATGTGAGTGAATGAGATCGCCCTGTTGCTATTGATCCACCTCTCCATATGCATTAGTCTTTGAGCCAGTCTCCAACTGTTGCAGACTTTGGAGGAGGGGGAACCCTGGAGAATCTTCGTAGCCATTTGAATAAGGATTTGAGAATCTCCCTCCACAATGATTGGGAAAAGGTGCCTTTCTTGTGCAATTAGGAGCCCTTTCCAGAGACCTTCTAATTCGGCCAAATTTTTGGTATCCCAGCCATGATAACCCAGGAAGATTATGATACTATTCCCTTTGTGATCTATGATCAATCCTCCAAATACTGAGTGCCCAGGATTTCCCTTGGAAGCCCCGTCAAAATTGAATTTATACATATCTTTTGGGGTAGAGGACCACTTCCCTGGAGGTGAACTGTTAGGGGGCCTAGTTCCTTTGACTATCTGATCTTGCTTTCTATGGAATTCCCAGTTGTTCCAGATTGATTGTTCCTGAGGGAGAGTGGGGAGATCATCTTGGTACCATGTTTTTAGAGAGATGGTTTCTTGAAGATTGTTTTTTATGGTAAACCATAACTCATCTAGGGATTTGAATTGGTTTTTGAATATTCTGCCATTTCTCTCTTTCCAGATTGTCCAAGTTACAAAGCCAGGGATGAGCTTCCATATGTAATTGAGGATCTTGCTTTGATAAGGGTGGGGGTCCCAATTGCTTATAGTAGCTGTTATGTCTCCATTCGCACCTGTCTCTTTCTGACAACGAAATTGAATTTTTTGCCAGATTTTATGTGCTAATGGGCAGTGATACCAAAGGTGTTCAATGGTCTCTTCTTCTTTTTTGCAATTGAAGCATATGGAGGGGCCAGTGAAATTTCTTTTTCTCAGGTTATCCCAAGTTAGAACCCTTTTGTGGCAGAGGAGCCAGAGAAAGGTGGAGATTTTCGGCCAAATGGAGGAATCCCATATCTTGCTCCATATCTTGTCGGGCCTGGAGTGATCTTTAATTAGAAGATTGTAAGCTTCTTTTGTGGAGTACGCGCCTCTTTCTTCGTAACCCCATCTGAGAATATCTTTTCCTTTTGAGCGTTGTATTTTCCTTTTTTCTAGTTCTGTGTCCAGATTTTGCTGTTCTTGTTCCGTTCCATTAGCTATGATCTGAGAGGCTTTGTGCCATTTTCTGATGTCATGTTGAGCCGTGGTACTCCAGAGATGTCCAACCGTGGTGGGGGGATGGAGGTCCAGTTCCCCATGTGCAATATTCGGGAAGAGGTCTCTTAGTTTGGGCAACTGTTGCCATGAGTCGTCCCGAAAACGAGCTTGTTCACCGCTTTTAACCTCCCAAAAACTATGCTGCTGGATAAGGTTCTTGTGGATTTTTGCTGAGTTCCAAATAATTGAGCCATTGCTCAGCTCAGATATTCTGACCAGCTCCTCTCTGGGACAAATTTCCCACATATTTGGCTGTCCATAAGGTGGTCCATGGGGTGGGAGAGCCCGAGAGCCATCTCCACCAGATACGAGCTCCCATGACCACATTGCTGTGAGTGGGATCTCACAATCCGATGCCACCTCCTTTTTTAGGAAGACATGCAGTCTCCCATTTGACTAAAGCCCATTTACGATGAAGCCCATTACTGCCCCAAAGGAAGGCTCTTTGAATGGTTTTGAGCTCTTTGAGGACCCATTTAGGGGCCGAAAGGATGGAGAAAAGGTAGAGGGGCATGGCCTGAAGGATAGCTCAGGACTAGACGGCTAGCCATATTAAGGGATTTGTGGGTCCACGAGGACAGTCTGGCTTCCAGCTTTTCTAAGAGAGATTTCCAGGCTGAATGCTTCAAGCTGGAGGCAATGAGGGGGGCTCCCAGATACCTGAATGGTAGCTTGGCAGAGGAAAATTTGAGGATTCGAAGAATGGCAGATTGAATAGTAGAGGGTGTGTGAAAAAAGAAGATTTGAGACTTGGACTAATTGATAGTTGCCCAGAGGCTTCTGAGAAGTCAGCTAAGAGGGATTTGAGCTGCCTAGCCTCTTGGACAGAAGGGTGTCCATAGAGCATGGTGTCATCTACAAATTGCTGGTGAGTAGCTGCAGGGGTGTTGTGGACTGCAAGACCTTTGAGGCAATGCGCTTGCTGAGCATGCTTGATGCTTCGCCCTAGACCTTCCGCCGCTATGATAAAAAGGAAAGGGGATAGGGGGTCCCCTTGCCTGATGCCTCGGGATGGATGAAAGGTTTCAGAGGGGATGCCATTGATTAGAACCGAAAAGAAGGAGGATGTGAGGAGGCTCATAATCCAGCGAACCCATGAAGTATTGAAACCAAATGCCAGTAAGATCTTTTCCATGTAATTCCAACTGAGGCTATCAAAAGCTTTTGAGAGGTCGAGTTTGAGAAGCATACCTGGCTTTTTGGAGGTCTTCAGGGAGTGGATGATTTCATGCGTGAGGATGATACCATCCGTAATCTGTCTAACACTTTATGGATATTATCCACCCTCAATCACATCATATTTAAGAGAAAATTCTAAGGTTCAAGAAGGGGAGGATCACATCTAGTATCAACAACAAGTTCTCCAACTCTTAAAGGATAACATCACTCTGGTACAAAATCAAATGAAATAATAGGAAGATCAACATCACAGTGAGAGAAGTTTCAATGTAGGAAAATGGGTATTTTTACGGCTACAACCATATAAACAATTGTCCCTCAAGCAAGCTAAGAAGTAATTATCGCCCAAGTACTATAGTCCCTACAATGTGTTGCAAAAGATTGGTACTATGGCATACAAATTGGAGATGCCTGCATCTTCTCGAGTACACCTAATTTTCCATGTTTCATGATTAAAGAGGGTTATCAGTGACAATCTCCGAGTTCACACAGTGTTTCCAGAACTTGATGAAGAAGGAAAAATCATATTTGATCTTGAAAGTCATGGAAAAAAGAACCTGACAACTACGAAATCGATTAATTTCATAGTATCTCATTAATTGGAAGAATTACCCATTGAAGATTCCACATGGGAGGATGAAAATTTTATACATAAGCATGAAGAACTACTCAAGTATTGAGGGCAACACTTTTTTAAAGGACAGGGGCATGTTAGGTCCCTATAATACTAGTGTATCCCCCTTATTGTTATTGTTAGTATAACCTCCTATTGTTATTATTGTTCCCATGTATCCCCCATATTGTTATTGTTGTGCCCCATAGAATCCCACTATTGTTATTATTGTCCCCTTACATTATTAGTGTTATGTAGATTTGATTATATTGTGACCCCTTAGGCTCCTATATATACCATGTTGAAATATGTAACTAGGTTCAATCTTCATAATGAAATATGTGATCATGATTTTATGTATTTAATGAAATAAGAAAAATAAATTTATTTGTGTTACTCTTGAGGCATGGGTTTCTTTTTTCTCATGGAAAAAGTCGTAATTTTCATTAGTATTGAGAAAATTTTGTAGATGCAAAGCATATGCAATATGAGAGGCATAACTTGTCTAGTATAAATTAACAGTGATAATAAATGCTCCACATAGGGAGCAATAACTGTTCAAACAATAAAAAAATATAGTCTCTTCGCAGAGAGAGTATGGTTCATCTTAGTTCTGTTGACATAATAACATAAAATAAAACTGAAAATTAACATATATTTAAATTTTCTACTTGACTCATGTTGAGCCAACTAGTTGTGCATTGAGGTCTATAAACAGTCTATGATAGTGATGGTAGATAACACCATCCTTCTCCTCATGAATCATCCAAGTTCCATCATGCCTATGTGCTGCCTCCTTGGATAGGAGATCGACAGCTGAGTTACGCTCCCTGAAAATACGATGACAGACAAAAGTATCAAATATCAAGATGAGCTTGTGGATTTCATCCAAGATATATCTCAGTGTGTATGCATTGCAGTTTGATGTTTTATTTATCCAATTGCATACTAATTTTGAGTCCCCAAATAGTTGTAGGTTCCTGCACTATTTGTCTAATGCAAATTGAATGAGAAATTTGGCCGATATTAGCTCTACATAATTATTTGTACCCCTTCCTAGGCCCATTTGTATTTTAAAGATATGGGAGTCTAATATATGAAGTATGGCTCCCCCCCCTCAAGCCTATCTCCTGGGTCGATCCATCAAAGTACGCCCACGGTATAGAGGTATTTATAGCTTTAGGTCTAATATTCCTGTTGTGCAGATGGGTGGTCTCTTCTAGGATGAGATGATAGTCTGTAAGTATCCTTGACAGAATGGAGGGCCAGTAGGGATCCTTCTGTTGGAATATAATATGATTCCTGGCTATCCATATATCCCAACATGTAAGTAATGGTATGTTCCTCTCCTTTCTTGTGGTGGCACTCCACCAGTTGTTCCAAGCTTCTTGTATATTTGCACCCTACCATTGACATAGTGAGGGGAATGATGTATGAATGTTATTACAAAGTTCTTGAGTGATAGAGAATTGCAGGAAAATATGGTTATTTTCTTCTCACAAATATGATACCAGAATGGTCCTTGATAAGATCACTTCATCAGATTGGCACTAGTCAGGGTTTTGTTGAATAATATTGACCACATTAGCAGCCTAGTTCTCGGAGCCGCTTTGAGTTTCCACAACAAGTTCCACCAAGGCTCAATGTTTTATGGTTTATGTGGTACAATTAATGCCAGATATCCTTCTTTGGGTGAATATGAACCATGTTTGGCATGTGCCCATATGAGTTCATCATCACCTTCTATAATCCTGATGTGAGCCTCTGTTTGTGCATTTATATAGTCATGCGAGTATTGTTACCAGTGTAGTGGAATATTTAAAGTATTCCCTGATTTCCAAGCCTGTTGTGTCATGATGGAACAAGCATTGTCAACGATATGACATATATGGGTGATGCCTTGTTAAGCAAGGTGTATTTTCAACTCATTGGGTATCTCGTGTGCATTGCCACAACCAACCCATGGATCTTCCCCAATGCGTACTGATGATCTAGATCAGATTCTCCAGGCCAGACCATTCTGAATGAGGCTCATTGCATTTATAACTGTCTTCCAAATGATAGATATGTTTGTGGTGTTCCTATGTGCTTGTCTGATCCAATCAAGTGTGTTGGAAGGGGCAATGTATTTGGAGACTGCTACCTTCATCCATAGGCTATGGGTGTTGAGCAATTGCCATCCCAGCTTTGCTGCCAATGCTTTGGAGAAGATATCCAATCTTTTAATCCCCCATCCTCCTCACTTCTTAGGCAAAGCAAGGGTCTCCTATCTGGCCCATGCAAATATTCTCCCAGGCTGTTTCCCCTTCCATAAGAACTGACAACATATATTTTGTAATCTAGCTAGAATCCCTCTTGGAATCCAAGCCAAAATCATCCGGTATACTAGTGTTGCTTCCAATACAGCCTTAATCAGGATCAGTCTGTCAGCTCTTGACAAATATTTGTGGTACCATATATTGAGTCGTTTTTCTACCTTGGTGATAGGCCAGGTCCAATCAACAATTTTGTATCCATGAGGCTTAAGTCGATAACTAAGGTACCTCAGGCCATCTTCCAAGGGAAGGAAAGTAAATGGAAATATCTGAAGTGCATATTGTATTTCATGTTGTGAGCATCCTGTAGCTGTGATGGTGGAATTTTCTTCATTCAAAACCATTCCTGTGGCCTTCTGAAATATTCCAAAGGCATTGTGCAATGATGTTAAGTCTCCTATGCCCCCATTAAGGAAGATAAGTACATCATCAATGAAGAGCAGGCGTGTCAAGATACAAGTATTAGTGATATTTATTCCTACAATCTGTCCTTGCCTGTGTTATTCTACAAGAAGTCTGCTAAGTCCCTCCATGATAAGAAGAAATAAGAGAGGAGATAAAGGGTAGCCTTGCCTAAGCCCTCGCTCAGCATGGAAAAAAGGGGATGTAGATCCATTGACAAGTACATTGTAAGTGACATTGATTATACAACACATGATCCATTTAATGAATGTATATGGGAATCCCAAGTGTGTTAACAACATTCGGATATAGAGCCAACTTACTCTGTCAAACGCTTTTGATAAATCAACCTTCAATATCATGCCTTTCAATTCTTTTAACCGAATGGTTTGAAGAAGTTCCTGGGCTGTGCCGACTGCCTCATGTATCTATCGATTCTGTAGAAAGGAAAATTGTTCAAGGGAGATGTGCGAGGACAGGATTGGCCTGAGACGATTGGTAATAATCTTAGCAATGATTTTGTAAATGCAGTTACACATAGAAATAGGCCTAAAGTCATCAAAGGTGGAAGGTTTATCAGATTTTGGTATGAGGATGATGAATGTAGTATTTAAGGCTTTAGACATCCTCCCACGCCTTCGACAATCTTCAATGATCCTTAACAGGTCTGTCCCAATGATGTCAAAAAAAGAAATATAAAATTCCACTGTCCAGCCATCCGGCCCCATACTCTTGTCCCTCTTGAACCATTTCAAAGTATCTTCAAGTTCTTTTAAGGTGAATTCTTTTGTAAATTCCAGTTCTGCCTCCTGTTCCACAAATCTGGGGAAGAGCTAGGCTGCGCGCATCACTTCTACCAAAGTAGCTGTGGGGGAGCCTTGTAGATGCCCTTAAAGTGTGAGTTAGCCAGTGCTGCCAGTTCACGAAAGGTATGTACTACTTTTCCATGTTTTTAACTTCCATATTGTATTGATCGCCTTCCTCCCATTAGCAAATTTGTGATAAAATTTGGTATTATTGTCCCCATCCTTAAGCCATATTTCTTAACTCCTTAACCTCCAGCTCTTTTTTTTGTCCTTCAAGATTTGTGTCCTCTTGTGCATTAGTGAGGCAATCTTGTCCTTGTGCTCTTGTGTGAAGAAAATCCCTCCAGTATTCTCCTCATATGTGTATATTTCCTCCTCAGCTACCCTGAGTATGTGGTCATCCTATATTCTTTTCCTGTGAGCCCATATTTTGGATAAGGTTTTAAGCTCCAACATATTGTGGGTGTAATCTTCTGTGATATTCCCATCAGCACCTGGTGGATGAGCCTTCCAGTAATCAGTGACTAACCGCATATAGTCTACATCCCTAAGCAACGAGGAGTTAAATTTAAATGGGGCTTTTGGCTTATCAATGACATCCTTCAATTCAAGATATATTGGTTTGTGATCAGATATGCCCCCAAATCCCACCCATTGTTTGATGCAAGAGCCTCTATTGACCAAGGGTTCCTTGATTAGGAATCTATCAAGCCTTCTGGCGAGGCTAGCCTCGCTAGTTTTTTTATTCCTCCAGGTAGGCTGGATATTTGCAGAGGGAATGTCAACAAAATTATGGTCCTCCAGGAGGTTTTCAAAAAATGCTGAAAGCGTATTCACCTGTGCTTGATGACCCCAAGACTCTGTGAATCCAATGGAAAAATTCAGATCCCCTCCAAAAACTATATTATCTTGCTGGAGTATGGATGAATTTAATAATCTCCTCCAGAAATCAGCCCTATCATGACAGGGGCCATATGCATTGATAATTATGTAGTCAGATTCTAGGGTGGATGGGTATATATTTTCTCCCATGAATCCATATCCCCCCCATACCCTATCTAACTTAATGGATCAATTGTTTATGCCCAATGCCACCCACCCTAATCTTCCAGTGGCATCCAGAGAATGAAATTACCATCCTTGTAACTATGTTTCAAGTAGAGGGGTAATAGTACTGGTTGGGCCTAGGTTTTCTTGGAGAAAGAGAACATCTACAACTTCAGAGGCAAGTAGTCTTCGCATGGATAATCTTTTCCCAGGTCTAGCCAACCCTCGGAAGTTAAAGGAGAGCATATTCATTGGGGGGGGGTCAAGGGTATGCTCTGCTTTAAGAACCCATTCTATAGTCTTTTGTTTTCTAGTAGCAATCTCCTCCCTTGCTAGATGTTTAGCTTTGGAGAGTGAGGAGGGTTGGTCCCGAGGTTGTTTTGGAAGCAAAGGGGTAGAATCAATACCAAATCCAATGGCATTGGGACCTCTTGAGCGTGTCCTCGAGTGTAGGGGGTATCGAGGTTCAATGCTTATGGATGGATCAAGTAGTGGATGCAAAGGTACCTCCGGGATGTAAGGCTGGGATTTAGAGTAAACAGGAGGGGGGGACCTGATAGGGCATTTCAGATTAATAGAGGATAACAAGTTGAGGCCAGGGGACTGATGTGTGACTGATGCATGTGCAATGCAATGTGGTGCAGTCGAAGTAGAATCAAAGGTTATAGCAGGAGAGTATGTGGAAGAATTACATAGTGATGCATTTGAAATGATAGTAGTGGAGAGTGTAGGAATTTACATACCCATGGAATATGCATCCCCTATAGCCACCCGAGCTCTCATCAAAGGTGGAGAGGGTGGCCGGAGTGGTGCTTTCCCATGCTTCTTCTTTGTCCCTTGCTCATGTGCTTTCTCAGCTTCTTCTGGTGCATGGTGTGGTAGCTCTTCTTCTTCCATTATAGGTTGCTCCTGTGCCTAAGGGTTTGGTACTTCCACTTCCTTTTCTTTCTTCCTCTATCACGCCTTATTGTTTAGAGGGAGATCCCAGAATATATGTCCCACCTTATGGCATCTTTAGCATCTGTAAGGTACCCCTTCATAATCCAAAAGCTGTTTTCAGGAGTATGACCTCCATTGTATAGTGATATGTTCTTGTAGCCTCCCTCTGGTGTCCATGTGAAACAATATCCTGGCATAGGCCTTCGTGCTCATGGATTGATAATACTTGTCATACTCCAGATACATGTTGAGAGAATTCCCAATGCGGTGGAAGATGTCTTCAGACCAAAACTGAAGGGGGAGCCCTGACAGCGTAATCCTTATGGGTCCAACCCTTGTCTTCTCTGTTTCCGAGTCAAATAGTGGTGTCCATCTCTTCAGAAGGACAGGTGCATGCTCAAAATGCCAAAATAAGGACAATACCCAATTCATGTTTTCAGGTATGGTAAACCTTAACGCAAACCAACCCCTCACAAAAGTTTGCACAAAGGGTATGTCAGCCAAATGGTGTCCCCAAACCTCAAAAGCCCATGATTTTAAGTGAGCCACAGAGTAATTCCATCCTCAGATTCTTCCAACGATAACTCTATCTGTGAATTCCATGGTATCCCCCAACTGCATGTACTCCCCAATCCTAAGTATAATGTCTTCAACTTTTGATCTAAAACACCTGTTTTTCTTGTTTGGCCATGATTCAACTGATGTATCCCCATGTCGGTTAGTATCCTTCTCAGGTTCTAGTGGTTCCTCCAAGGAAAGAGGAGGGTCAGTTGGGAAGGCATCTGATCAGGGTGGGATGACCATATAGCTACCATATGGGGGGGTAGATGTAAGCGGCGTGATCAGGGGTTCATGTTCGACGACAACAGAGGAGCCAGGTAAAGTGTTATTGACACTAGAAGACATTAGGTGAAGGGGTAGATTAGAACCATTATCTGCAGGGTTAGGGTTAATGCAACTCGAGACAAACCCTAGCGATGTTGGTGACGATGGAGGAGTGGAAAGGGCCGGCCAGGTCGGGGGGTCGTCCGACAAGGTTACCGTAGCATTCGAAGGGCCCGAAATTGGAGGTAACCCAGTAATGGTGTCTATCAATATGCAACTGAAAGGAGTCATACCATCTGCGGTAACATGTGAGTTCAACTGAATAGATCCCTCCACCAATGGTTCTTCCAAGTAGTCAACAAGGTGGAGGTCCATTGTTGTTGGTTAATATAGATCACTAGTTGCCAGAGAGTAACCATTGGGGAAAACAGGGATTAGCAGATAATGAGGCATATAACGGGGGCCTATATACCGTGAGAAGGGGAGGTAGGGTTACAGAACAAAGCAACTATAGTAAAAAACTTATGTTATGGTAAAAAATAGGGAGTATGGTTTATGTGCCCATCGTTTTCGTGAGCCCAACGGATGTTCCTTCTATCAGTGACCAACACTGTCCTTCGAGATAGGGAAGCTACCAGTTGCAGTAACTCATACTGCATATGTGAAACCCTAACCATACTCTCATGCGTGTCCTTTTTCCCTCTCCATCCTCCTCCCTCCTCAGCTACACCAGCTCCTTGAGGCATGGGCTTCATGCTCAAGGAAATTTATTTTTAGGTCAAGGTCCCATTGTGAGTTCCTAGGGTTTGTCATTGAGTTTGCAAGTCATTAAGTAATTGACATGTATGAAATACTCATTTGGGTCGTGTTCCATATTGTAAAAGAAACTTATTTGAGTCAAAATACAATCAAAGGACCCTCCAAGACCAAGTCTAAATGAAAGCAACAATTCAGCCTAGAATCAGTGACAAGTTGACCTATTTTGAAGGGAATAGAAGACTATATAAACAAAACTAGTCAACCACCTTTGAAGACATCAATTACACACAAGAAACTCAACCAAAAAAACAAAAGGCAACAAAGGAAGGAGAAGATAGAGGGAAGAAGAAGAGATACCTTTTTAGGGTAAAAACTCTCACATGTGCAAGTTGAAGCTAGGGCATGCAATGCATAATATAGATCGATTTACAATCATACTTAAAAGGTTAAATTTGGTGCCAAGTTTAAATTGAAGGTCTAAGTCTTGAAGAGAAATACCCTAGTCAAGCGAAGGAGAAGAAGGGCTAAAATTTCCCTAATTAGCTCACATGTGTGAAAGTTGCAGGAAGCTATAGGAGGCCAAGAATTCCAGGAAGAAAAGAAGTCTAGTGTTGCAAGGTCGAAGTCAAGGAAGAAGGAGAAGTTGTAGTAGTTCGAAGTCAAGGTTGACTTTGTTTGACTTGAAAATAAAAATGGCAAGATTTGACTTGCTCTTGGAGGAGTATTGGTCAAGGGTCTAGCTCTTGGAATTTGTTAATTGAAGGCTTATAATAAGAGAATAATTCTTGTCAGTTTTCCTCTCAGTTGGAGAGGTTTTGGCCCAGAATGATCACCTATATATTATGTCCTTTTTCTTATTTCTCTTTATGTTTTAGTAGATGTTTGATGAAGAAAAACACTAATAATAAATAAGTGAAAGAAGAAGCTAATTTAATTAGAAATATACCGCAAACAGTTATCAAAGAAAGAGAAATCATCCTATGTTGCTGCTCCTAGATTTCTCAACATGGAATCAAAGCTAAGGTGACAAGACAAGGAAATGAAACTTAAAGAAGGACACTCAAGGACCGAAGCACTAAAGGATCATCAAGGGATTCAATCATTAAGAAGGATTACTCATCTCAAAGGCACCACAAGGGCAAATTTTTCATCTTGATATTGGAGGAGGTTACTAAAGAAGACCTCAAAACCCTTGTTCATTCAACGAAGTATTCTCCACTTGAAGCATTATTGGGAACCTCATAAATCATCACCTAAAGGAAAGGGAGACCTAAAATACTCTACCTCTACTCAAATAAAGAAGGACTACAAATTGAAGCATCTTGAATTCCTTACATCCAAGGAAAGTAGGTAGAAGCATTGCCATCATCATAAAGGAATCAAAGTGATCTCCCTCTCCTTGAAGGATAAAATTTTGAAGGAAGACATCTTCATCAAGAATAAATATTCTATTATCAACATCTTCATCAAAATCAAGAAGGCGTCAAGTTGGAGATATTTCCATTAAAAAGTATCTTCACAAGTAAGTATCTTTATGTCCACTTCTAAATCTATCAAAGTGAATTCATTTTGCAAGGAAAATAACAAATTGGCTGGGTCATCAAACTTTCTTGCATGGAAGAAGGAGACTAATTTGATCCTTATAAAAAATGAAGTCGTTCACCATGGTAAGGGTTCAATCATGAAATCTCGAAAGGAAGAAGCTCAAGCTCTTGAAAGTACATGAAAGGGGAAGTAACGAATCAAAGGATCCTTATAGAATCCATCAAAGATCCCATCATACCCTATGTATCAAAATTGGAGTTATTAAAAGAAATATATGATAATCTAGTAGAATTATTCTCCTAAGTACTATTTGAGAAGTTATATAATTAAGACACAAACTATACAAGATGAATATATCCAAGGAAGATGGAATAGCCTCATACTTTATGAGGGTATCAGAAATAAGAGACCAACTACAATAATTGGGAGACATAATGTTTGATAAAGAAATAACCACCATAGTGCTCAATTCACTACTAGAGAATTGGGGAAACTTTACATAAAGCATCTATGGAAAGAAGGAAGCTACCCCATTCAATGAACTTTGGTCATTGTGTAAAATTGAAGAAACCATATTGAAGGAAAAAAGTGATGTAGGATCAAACGAAAAAGTACAAGAATTTGTTTCCATGGCTAAGAGGAAAAGAAAGTTTGGAAGGTTTGGTCCTCAAAAAAGGAACAAGAAGGATATGTCAAAAATAAAATGCTATCGTTGTCCTTAATATGTGCACTGCAAGATAAATTGTCCTAAACTCAAGAGGGAAAACAAGAAAAGAGGAAGGGAAGAAGCCCATATCACTAAAAAAGTTGAAGAACTTGAAAAGAAGAAATCAAAGAAGGAGGAAGTGAGATATCTCTACTATGACTAAGATAATTTCCTACAATGATTTCTTTTCAGTTTTAGACAACTATCATGGTATAAAGCATTGTAAGTATTATAGGATGCATCATATTAGGATATGGCATAATATTAGAAGAATATGATCAAAGAAAGAGCTCATGGCATCATTATAGAAGCTTGAAAGGATAGCTGAAGTAGAATTCTTCATGTATGTAGTAGTCATCAGAGAAAGGAAGTAGCTCTTGGTAACCTCATTAAAATAATTAGTAGTACTTATGGATAGAAGAAATTCATCTAGCATATAGTTCATCATACATAATCATTAGGAAGGAGCATTTGCAGGATGAGGATAATCAATATACTTCATTTGAATCTTCATAGAAGGTTCACCTTTCTTGAAAGAAGAAAATGTCTCACTGAGAATTCCACCTTGTATGGGATTCATTATTTGAAATAATTATGGTATGGTGACTAAGGAATGCAAAATGTCAAGATGGTTTAAGTACTCTCAATCAAGGAAAATAAATTGTTGAAGGAAGTCTAGATGGCCAAAAGAATGAAAGAGGTATGTATGAATGTATTTGATTGAGTCAAGTCATCATATGGTTACATGGGTAAATTCTCTACATCATGAGCATGATCGAAGAAGAAGAATACATTTCTTGGAAAAGATGCATGAAGCCATAGTTCACATATTGACAAGATTAAATCAACCTAATATGTCCTAATATGGAATATGAGGTGGTTGAAAAAGATGAAGGATCTAAGTATGGAAATTTTTGGGAAGAGTATGTGAAGAAAGAAAGAAGAGATTTTGAGAAGTGAAACTATGGAAATCAACATCCAACGATTAGAAGAATTAGCCATGACATATCCATGGAGAAGGCATGAGGACCCTGGTAAGGTATCCAAAGAAAGGATATCCTTGACATTGAAATTCTTGGAGATGTGCTTATGAGTGTGCAGGATGTTGATGTTGCAAGCAAGATGTCATGATGAGAGACCATAACAAAAGGTAACTTTGATGTTCCTTTTTTATTTTTGAACATTTGGATGGGTTAATACAGGGCTACCAAAAGAAAATTGTAGATGTCACCTAAAACTATCACTCATGTGGTTGGATGAAATATCCCAAAGGAAGCATGAATTGGAAGAGGTAGTTGTATGAAGAAAAACCATATGTGGATTAGAAGATCAGTTTCCAATGAAGAAAAAGTATGATATGACTGACATAGTTCATGAAGGAAAGTGATGGATGGATGATGCCCTATGAGGATTTCCTAGAATATGAAGACTCTGTAATGTTGAAGATGAAGTTCATGACATCAAAAGAAGGAGCCTTACAAGTAGTTGATAGTCCCATGATCTCCACCTGGAACAAAAAGCTGCTAGAAGCAAGTCCCTGATTTAGAGGAAGCTTGGAAAAGTCCCTAGATAAGAAGGAGATTGGGTGCATTCCTTTTATAGGAATGGGTATATCCTCCATATTTGAGAGAGAGATACAAACACATTATTCTTATCTTCATTTTGGAAGCAATAATGGAGGATTGGGTAAGCATATGGAATTTGATACTATTTGAGGATGAGATAGGGCATCCAAGATAAGAATAGTCGTAGAGGACTGATATTATTTGAGAACTAGGAATCCAAGTCCTGGGAGGACATACCCTATGAACACCAGGGTGGGGTATGTGCCTTGAGAGACAATGATGGTGTCTATAAGTCATTGGTCTCACCAAAATTGTGCTTTGACCTTGTGGAGGGATAGAGATGTTAGTTAAGGTCTTTCTATGTGACAATGTTGGTTGGTATGATGCTAAACAAATGGGTTATCAATCCGACTCTTCTTATGAGAATTATTTAGATTGAGAATGTCCAAGTACCTTGTATGGATTATGAATACCTCCCTAGTTAAGAGGGAGTGTTGAAATATGTAACTAGGTTCAGTCTTCATAATGACATATGTAATCGTGATTTTATGTATTTATTGAAATAAGAAAAATAAATATATTTGTGTTTACTCTTGAGGCATGGGTTTCATGCTGAAGGAAAGTTATTTTTAGGTCAAGCTCCCATTGTGATCTCCTAGGGCTTGTCATTGAGTGTACAAGTCATTAAGTCATTGCCATGTATGAAAGACCCATTTGAGGCATGTTACATATTGTAAAAGAAAATTATTTGAGTCAAAATAGAGTTAAAGGACCCTCTAAGGTCAAGTCAAAATGCAAGCAACAAGTCAGCCTTCCAAACATGTTAAGTTGGCCTAGAAAGAATGGTAAGTCGACTATTTTGAAGGGACTAGAAGACTATATAAAGAAGAATAGTCGACCACCTTTGAGGGCATTGATTACACACAAGAAAATAAACCAAAATCACAGAAGGCAGTGAAGAAAGGAGAATATAGAGTGAAGAAGAAGAAGTATCTTTTTAGGATTGTTTTTGGGTTAAAACTCCCACATGTGTGGGTTCAATATAGTGCATCCACTGCAGAATATAGATCTATTTGTAGTCATACTTAAGAGAGTAAATTTGGTGCCAAGATAGTTTAAATTGAAGGTCGAAGTCTTGAAGAGAAGAGCCTAGTCAAGCGAAGGAGAAGAAGGGCTCAAATTTACCTAACTACCTCACACATGTGAAATTTATAGGAAGCTACAGGAGGCCGAGAATTGCAAGAATAGAATCATTTTAGTGTTGCAAGGTCGAAGTCAAGGAAGAAGGAGAAGTTACAGTAGTTCAAAGTCAAGGTTGACTTTGTTTGACTTGACAAGAAAAGGGGCAAGGTTTGAATTCGTCTTGGAGGAGTCTTGGTCAAGGGTCTAGGTCTTGTAATTCGTCAATTGAAGGTCTATAAGAAGAGAAGAATTATTGTGGGTTTTCCTCTCAGTTGGAGATGTTTTGGCCCTGGCTGATCACATATATATTGTGTCCTTTGTCTTATTGTTATTTATGGTTTGGTAGATGTTTGATGAAGAAAAACACTAATAATAAACAAGTGAAAGAAGAAGTTAATTAAAGTAAAAAGATACCTCAAATAATTATCAAATCAAAAGAAATCATCTTATGTTGTTGTCCCTATATTTCTCAACGTACCAAGGAGGTATTATCATTTATATCATCTAACAATTATTCATTTATGTAATGTAAAGGAGGTTTTCCCCTCGAAGAGGATTATTTTTAAGTAGTTGATCTATATTTTCTTCTGTTTTGTGAGTTGATTACATAATAGTTTCCTTGCACTTCCTTGATTTTCTTGCTTGATTTCTCCAAATCTAAGTGAATTCTAGAGTGCTCCAAGAATGCTCTAAGTGTGAAAGAGTATGAGAGAATGAAACGAGATATCAACTCAAAACTGTCAAAAGGCTATCAATTGATTGTATGATTTCTTTTTATCATTGATCTCTCTTTTTTCTTCATTTTTCCTTCATTTTTCCTCTAATTTCCCTTGCATGAAAATTTGTGTCTCTTCACCTTCATTTTATCATATTTTCCTTTATGTCATAGTTAAATGATAACTATTGCCTCTTTTCCTTGTCCAATTCCTTATCTAATTTCCATAGCCATTATTAATGCACAAGTGATGCCCACTAAAGTTTTTTTCCCAAAATTTATCTTGGAATATATGTCCCATTACCTTGGTATTATTTTATTTATATGGAAAATCAACCAGGGGTTGTTACAAACCCCTCCCCCTTGGGGGAACACTATCCTTGGTGTTCAATGATGCTTATAACCAACAAAACATGCTACCCATGGAGCTTTATAACACAACCCGCTGCATCATTTACATCATACCAAACTGCTAAAACCATGAACACCATACTGCTTATTGGAGCTTCATAACACAATTCGATTCAATATTTACAATATACTGCTTATTGGAGATTTACAAAACAACTCATTGCATTATATAAAATACACATATGCATATATAAATATAACAAAAACACATATACCAAACTCATATGATGAACCAACAAATAAAGAAGTATACAAAGTCCATATCTGATCAGTTGTAACACCCTTCTCCCACATCTACCCAAGCAACCGGCCAGCCAGGGTAAACATGTGACGAGAGGCCACTATGATATGATTTTACATCCTAAATCACATTAAGGAAGTGGAACTGATGGAAAAAGACCTTACAGACATTCAACATCACTTCAGGACCTTCAAGAACCAATCCAACAATTTAGTCAGCTTTTCCTTGGGTCCCACTAAGCTTTTGGACAACTTAAGCCTTAGTCGCTCTCATGCTACAGACATGACAACATCCAAAAACCTAGAGTCACTCTCATAGGCTTGCCTTCCAATGTCCAAAGACCCAATTTTCCAGTGTGATGCCCCCAGGATTTGAGCCACTTTTTCAGGCCTAGAGTCCAAGTCACTGCCCAAAATTGAACCATTTCTTCAGAACAATAAAACACCATGGAAATGATAGTACTAAAGTAGATACTTGTTAAGACCTAGACTAGAGCCCTACTAGCCATGACAGGGATTTCATCAAATATCATGAATATGTAAACTACATGTGTAAATAATATATATGAGCATAGGGATCTCATACTTATTTGAGATTCGTCATGAAGAATTGATGCCTCAACACATTAACTACCATTCCATCCATTATACCATAGATACATTGATCATTCAATTACAAGTAAAACCATGCTGAGATCCATACATAGTTGCTGTCATAAAACATATGCATAAGCAACATAATAGGGACAAAAATACCAATGAATGTACAACCATATAGACCACATAAAATCCATCAAAATTCTCATTGACATACAAGGAGAAATAACCTTTCATTAATAATGAAAAATCCAAACCTGGGATAGGACTTCCACATGACACCCTACCATAGAATGGCTATGCCAAATCTCTCTTTATAGATTCACCCTCGTGCCATATTCCAAGCATGAATGTGGGATCTCATAGAACACATCAATCAAAACTCATCTAGGGGTTCTAGAGGCCATCCACCTCAACCCACCAAACAATGATTCCACCTCACAGTCGAACATCACCAAAACCATCATCATATTGATCTCCATCCAAGCCTTCCAGGGCTTCTAGAGAATTTGTTCCAACCAAGGCTTCCAAGACTAGTAACTCAACCCACTAAGGATTTCTAGAGAGTTTGTCTAACCAAGGCTTCTAGGATTAGTAACTCAACCCAAGTTGTTACAGGGCTTCCACATCGTTTGTCCAACGAAGGCTTCCAGGAACTAATAACACAACCCAAGATAAGGAAACATGAGAACCAACAAAAACAAATAATGAAATTAAACCCACAATCACCATGACTCTCTAGGAAATAGAAAGGCTAGGTAATCCACTATCAATCTAGGCAATCCTCCATGCTAATGATTGATCATAACCAAGAAACCACATGCATGTGCCATGCATGCCAAAACTAGTTAGGAAAACATACATGCAACTCAATACCTGCAAGCATATCTCGTTGTAGTTGTTGATCCCGATGTCCTCTTGCACTTTCCTTCTCTTCCTTTGCCTTCGTTCTCCAAGAATCCAGGTATGCCACACCCTCCAAGAGTGCTCCAAGGAAACTCTAAGTCTCCAAGAATATGAGAGAGAGGGAATAGGAGAGAGATCCACCTAAACCTATCAAAAGCTTGAGCCAAGAGCTTACATTGACTAAGAGCTTGCCAACTTATCCTCAAAAGCCTTTTTATCAAATGAGGTCTCTATTTTCTTTATTTTCCATGATTTTCCTTCAATTTCCTCCTCACATGAAACTTGTGACCTTTCACCTCCTTTTATCCTAATTTCCATTATTTTCATAAATAAAATTCCAATTAATGCCTTATGCCTTTCCAAATCCATAGCCATTACCTTTGCAAATTTCCTTTATCCATAATAAACCGAATCAACACCCATTAGGTTGTTTCCCCCACCACTTAGCTTGGAATATGTGTCCCATTATTCGTGGTATTTATATATTTTTACATGAAATTGTCACCAGGGTTGTTACAAAACCCTCCCCCTTGGGGGAACACCTTCCTTGGTGTTCAATGACACCTATAACCAACAAGACTGCTGAAAACAAAACATACTCTCCATGGAGCTTTAAAACACAACTCGTTGTAGTATTTACAATGATCACTACTGAAACATGACAAACATACCATTTACTGGAGCTTTATAACACAACTCATTATGGTATTTACACTAACCACATATACACATACACATTTTCTTCAACCAGCAAATAACCATACTCTCTGTGGAGCTTTATAAATCCAACTTGATACAATATTTACAGTAGTACACACATATACACATATGCACATTTGATCAACCAACAAATAAAAGGATATGATGCCTGCATCCGCAACATGGGAATATAGAGGCTCACACCTCCACCCTCAAAGTAATACCAAGATTCACCTCCTTCCTACGAATTCTAGAATCCACTACAAAGTCAAATCTACATCTAATGTCTAGTGCTACAATCCTGCCCCACTTGTCCTTTCAGTGAACAATTACTTGCTCATTGTTCCAGGGAACACTCCTAATGTGCATATGGTTCCATCTGGCAATGATAATGACCAAAAAATATATACCCATGACGTTCCCTTCTCTGCTACACAGTCCCTTAGGAATCTAGTAACCCCTTCCATGCATTCACTCACCTTCCAAGTTCTGCTGGCACCCCCATCCCGACAGTCCATCCCTTGGCAAGACTTACTCACATCATAAGATACAGAAAAACAAGGCATATCCCTACCTCAAAACCATCATACCAGTCATAGCATCCTCATGGAAATCAATGGACACTATTGAGGTACCATTGGCCCACAATGGCCCTACTCCTGAACTGATTTACCAACATACTGCTGCATGTTCCAATTTCTTTCATCCTTGTTGCTAATTCTTGTAATTAGTTTAAAACACATAACCGGGCATGTTCATGCTTCCTATACCAAGCACATAACTTCCATTAGATTTAAAATAAATTGAAATAAATTCACATCATACCACATTAGTAGCTTGTCAATAAGGTACACCTGCGATCTTGTTTACATCCTGTGACAACAAGTCAAATTAGCATCTTTAACCAATTCATCATGTATAAACATATCCCATTAGGTTAGTTCAAAAAAACCATCATAGATCAACATCATAAATCACATGTAACCATCATAAACCATAATGATAGATCATATATAATCATCATATATGTTGGGTTGTGTTATATTCTTTCCACGACTACCCCACGTGTTGGGGGGTGATAACCCCCCATGTACATTGTTATGGACGTTGTTGGGGGGTGGTAGCCCCTTTGCATGAGGTCCCAGGAAGTGCCCCAAGAAATTTTTTTCGGACCCTATATTAGGTGGGCAGACCTACCTATCGTTTTGTGCATGGATTTCACACATGGTTTTGGGCATGATGGTTTGTTGTCAATGGTATTTTGTAGATCCGGTCAAGGGAACTACAACTATGTTCTGATCTAGGGTTAATGGATTGGGGTTTATGGATACTTATATATATATGTAACATTAAAAGGAATATAATGAAAAATCAATTTGGTAGTCCTGGTTTTGGGGTCAAGGGGAAAACCTCTGTGTATATCTATTTTATGTTTTATTCTCTTGCCATTGTTTATTTTCTATTTTTAGAATTTCGATGTAGGTAATTTTTGTACGGGGTTAAAACCTACATTTGGTATCAGAGTTGTTTTGGCTTCAAGGGGATGCCTTTGCTACTGAGGGGTTTTTTGCTTGGATCTGTGGTAGACCCTGTTTAGTGGGAGATCTACGGGATCAATTTTTGTGGAGAAGGAAGATGACGAGCAGTGGAATGATAGAGATTGAGAAATTTAATGGTCAGAGTTTTGAGTTGTGGAAATTCAAGATGGAGGATCTGCTGGTGGATAAATATCAGTGGATCGTCGTAGATTTGGGTACTAAACCAACAACAATGTCAACTGAAGACTAGGCAAAGTTAGATCAAAAGGCAAAGAGCACAATATAATTGTGTGACTCAGATTTGGTATTGTTGAATGTATCAGGGGAAGCTTCAATGAAGGCTTTGTGGGACAAGTTAGGGACTTTGTACCAATCTAATTCTTTATTGAATAAACTGTTCCTATAGAAAAAGTTGTATAACCTGAGGATGAAAGATGGAGACTCAGTGACAGAGTATCTGAATGCATTTAATACTGTGGTAATCCAGTTATTATTTGTTGATATTAAAATTTCAGATGAAGATAAGTGCATCAGTTTGTTTTGTTCTCTACCATATTCATGGGACAATCTAGTTATTGTAGTAGGTAGCAATGCAATTGCCTTGTAGTTTGATGAAATAGTCTCATCCTTGTTGTTAGAGGAGATGAGATGGAAAAATATGGAGGCCCATAATGGTGATGCCTTTCTATATGAGGATGGTCCCAGAATAGAAACAAAAGTAATTCCTCAAGTGGGAGAGCTAAATCTAGAGGGAGATCTAAATCTGTAGGAAAACCTATAAAGGTGTCCTAGAAATTTGGAAAGGAAGGGCTCTACAAAAGGGACTAGAAATCTAAAGCTCCTGAGAAAGGAACAAGATCTGATAATGCTCCTTCTGTAGAGGCACAAACCACATTAGATGAAGGTGTGGGTGTGTACTTGGCTTCTTCTTCAAGTACAAATGTAGATCATGAGGCATGGTTTATTGACTCAGGTGCATCCTTTCACTTCACTCCCCATAGAGAGTGGTTCTATGAGTATGAGAAATATGATGGTGGTGATGTCTTCTTAGGGGATGAGGTGAAGGCTAGAATCGTTGGTCATAGAAAAGTCAAGTTGAAGTTGCAAGGTGAAAGGATTAGAACACTTCTGGGTGTTCTGCATATTCCTACATTGGCCAGAAATATGACTTCTGTAAGCAAGCTAGATGATGCAGGTGTAAAAGAGTGTTCGAGAAAGATATCTGCAAGATGATTTGGGGAGCACTAGTATTGATGTGGGGAGTTTAGATTAGAACTTTGTACAAGCTTCAAGGTAGCACTATTATTAATGGGTGCAATAGTTCTATGGTTCTTGAAAGTGGAGTAGAACATCTAGTGGTCTCTAGAAAGAGGACCATGCTATGACATCAAAGGCTTGGACATATTGGAGAGAAGGGCCTTTGAATACTTCACTGTAATGGTATGGTAGAAGGTATGTCTAATAGCTCTATGGATTTTTATTTCTATGAAAATTTTGTATATGGGAAGCAAAATCGGGTGAATTTCCCCTCTGGTGGTAAGAGGGTGAAACAAATATTAGAGCGTGTGCACAGTGATGTGTTTGGACCTGTGTCAGTTCCATCACTGGGAAATTTTGTGTACTATGTATCATTTATAGATGACTTCTTAAGGAATACATGGATATATTTCCTCAAGAAGAAATATGAATCCTTTGACAGGTCTAAACAATTTAAGACTTTGGTGGAAAACCAGGTAGAGAAGAAGATAAAGGTGTTGAGGACAGATAACGTTGGAGAGTTTTGCAAGAAGGAATTTGAAGAGTTATGTAAGAAGTGTGGTATAGAATGGCAAAAGAGTACTCCATACGCACCTGAGAAAAATGGAGTTGCATAAAGAATGAACAAGATGTTGATGGAAAGGGAAATAAGAATTCTTAGTGGTGTCGGGTTATGACAAGACTTCTAGGCAAAGGCGGTGGAGACTGCATGTTACCCGATCAACAGATCACCTTCATCAGCATTGGAGGATAAGACTCCATAAGAGGTATGGACTGGTAAGAAACCTTCTCTTTCACATCTGGGGGTATTTGTATGTGATGCATATGTACATGTTCCAAAGGAGAAAAGAACAAAGTTGGATAGTAAATTTGAAAAGTGCATCTTTATTGGGTATAAGGATGGTTTAAAAGGTTATAAAATTTGGAACCCAAAAACAAGGAAGGTTGTCTACAGTTGAGATGTGGTGTTTAGAGAGGTGAAAGATATTATTAAACATGAATTCCTACCAAAGGAACATGAGAAGATAGAGTTTGAGCTAAAGGAGGAAGAATCGGACTTTACAACATAAGAGGAATCAGAAGATGAAGATCCACAAACTCCGATTGTGAGAAGATCAGTTTGAAAAGGAAGGCAACCAGAAAGGTATAGTCTATTTTCTTTCTATTCAAATTTTTCTTTATCTATTATTAATGATGATCCTAGAACTATGAGGGAAGCAGTAGATTCACAGGATTGCAAACTCTGGAAAGAGGCCATGGTTGATGAAATGGCATCTTTTCACAAAAATGAGGCTTGGGACCTGGTGGAGTTTCCAGTTGGAAGGAAACCCATTGGCAAAAAATGGGTGTTCAAGAAGAATATGAATGAAGAAGGAAAGGTGGATAAATACACAGCTCGGTTGGTAGCAAAATGTTATTCCTAGGTGCTGGGAATTGATTTTGGCGATATTTTTTTTCATGTTGCTAAGGTAGCTTCTATTAGATTAATTTTATCTATTGCAGCTACTTTTGATTTTGAGGTAGAGAAAATGAATGTGAAGCCAACATTTCTTCATGGGGATCTCGAAGAAGAGATCTACATGAAGCAACATGAAGTCTTTATTGTGAAGGGTAAGAAAGAACTAATATGCAAGTTAAAAAAGTATCTATATCGGTTAAAATAATCACCAAGGATGTGGTATCAGAAATTTGATACATTCATACAGAGACTTGGCTTCATTAGAAGCAAAGTAGATCACTGTGTGTATTTTAAATTAATTGGTGACCATGTTATTTATCTGGTCTTGTATGTGGATGATATGTTGCTAGTTAGAAATGACAAAGAAATCATCCAAGATTTGAAGACCCAATTGCACTCCAAATTCGACATGAAAGATCTTGGTGTTGAAAACTATATTTTGGGCATGGAAATTAAATGAGATTGGGCAAAGAGGAAGCTTTGGTTAAACTAGAGGAAGTATGTCGAGATAATACTACATAGGTTTAATATGCAGGATAGTAAACTGGTGAAAATTCCTATTCCTGTAGGTGTAAAGGTATCTATTGAACAATGTCCCAATACATAAGAAGAGGAAGAGGACATGTCCCATGTTCCATATGCAAGTGCAGTTGGTAGCTTGATGTATGCAATGGTCTGTAATAGACCATACATTTCACATGCAGTGAGAGTATTGAGTAGGTTTATGCCAAAACCAAGGAAGGAGCATTGGACAATAGTGAAGCGAGTTTTCAGGTATTTGTGTGGCACTAGTGATTATGGTTTGTGCTACCAAGGAAGATGAGGATTAGACAAAGTTTTGGACATTCGTGGCTTTGTTGATGCACTGGGCTAGAGATATGGATCAAAGAAGATTTACAAGTGGGTATGTGTTTAACCGATTTGGAGGTGTAGTCAATTGGATGAGTAAGAGACAGTTTGTAGTGGCACTTTCAACTACAGAGGCAAAATACATTGCAGCCACTCATGTAAGAAAGGAATAAATTTGGTTGCAAAGATTGTGTTCAAGTATGGGGTTAGTACAACAAGCTATAAGGATAGACTGTGATAGCGAAAGTGAAATTTTCTTGGTAAAGAACCCTACTTATCATTCAAAGACAAAGCACATTGATGTTCAATATCACGTTGTGAGGGATATGGTTGAGGACAAAAAGGTGTTGTTGGTAAAGGTGCACACTTTGAAGAATACTGTAGATGCATTGACAAAGTCTGTGACCACTGAGAAGTTCTCTTGGTGTAGAGAAACAATGGGCATTGCGAGGATGGATCAATGACTAAGCTTTCCTGTGGCCCCTATGGAAAGAAAAAAACAAGTGGGAGAATGTTGGGTTGTGTTATATTCTTTCCATGACTACCCCACGTGTTGGGGGATCACACAGGGGCAATAGCCCCCCCATATGTTGCATTGGGCACTTCCAGGGGGGTCATAGGGGGGCAGCTATAGGGGAGTGGTAGCCCCTCTACACGGGGTCTAGGCCAGTGCCCCAGGAAATTTTTTTGGACCCTATATTAAGTGGGCAGACCTACCTATAGTTTTGTTCATGGATTTCACACATGGTTTTGGGCATGATGGTTTTCTATCAATGGTATTTTGTAGATCCAGTCAAGGGAACTACGGTTATGTTCTAATCCAGGGTTAATGGATTGAGGTTTATGGATGCTTTGGTATGTATATATATGTATTATAACATTAAAAGGAATATAATGAAAAATCAATATTGTAGTCCTGGTTTTGGGATCCAGGGGAAAATATTTGTGTATATCTGTTTTATGTTTTATGCTCTCACCATTGTTTATTTTCTGTTTTTAGAATTTGTATGTAGGTAATTTCTGTACAGGGTTAAAACCTACAATACACCATAGTCATAAATCACATGCATAATAAAACTGAAATAAAATGTTAATACTTATCCTTTTATCAATCCTTATATTCTATCTTTGTCTTTATTCTGTACGCACTCTGGATCATTTGCCACACCAGACAAACAGCCAATTCCTTCTCCTAAACCATGTTCACGTACACATAGTGTGCATCACACACATACAATCAGACACTACATACCACACCATGAAATCCTTGCATCTACACTTGAAATTAAACACATACATCTACACCCAGTCTACAACACAACACAATACATACGCCTGCACCTAGTGTACAACACAACACAACACGTATACGTACACAATGTACATCGCAAGACATGCATCCAAACACAACATGCCACACCACAAATTCATACACATAGACCCGATATACAACACAAATCATACATCTATACCTGATGTACAACACCACACAATACATGTACCTACACCTGTTTTACAACACAACAAAATACATATACTACATAGAGTACAACATAACGAGTATGCATGTCATGATACCACAACTACACAATATACATACAAAGTAGCGAATTCTCGCAACAAATCATGTACGACATGCACATAATACCACACATACACTAGTATCGTATGTACAACATATACAAAGTACCACTTGTACACTGCACCACCTGCACAATGTGTGCATAGCATCACATGTACATGAAACCACCTGCACAACGTGTGCATAATGCCACATGTACACTGCACCACCTGTACAATGTGTACACAATACCACATATACATAGTGCCACATTCACGACATGTAAATGAAACTACATGTACACAACACCACATGCACAACATGTACATAACACTACATACACACAATGCCACTTGTACAACATGTACACAACACTACATGCACACAACACCACTTGTAGAATCATGCAAACAACACCATATGTATCTAGCACCACCTATACAACATGCATGCAACACCATAGGTACATAGCATTGCATATCCAACACATACATAGCATCATATGTACACAACACTGCATATACAACTTGTACATAGCACCATCTATACCCAACACTGCATATGAAATATTCACACAACACTATCTATACCACCATGTACATAACATTTCATAAACACCATGTACACACACTATATATACACAACACCGCATGCACACAACATCACAGATGAAACATGTACAACATATACAACATATGCAGAACTGTATTACCACACATCCAAACCACACTATCTCTACTAGGTAACCTTGCTTTTAGTGTCTCTCTGCCATCCATGCTTTTCCTAACATGCCACAGACCACACGATTTTCATTCTGTTGATGCATCCCTTCGTATAACCTGTCCATAACATAGACATAATATAATCCCATAATATCAACTCATAACCACATGATACTGCCCTCGTAGATGTGTCAAGCTACTCTTCCCACTTGATTCCTCATGAACTAGGAATATCTTCATGTCATTCACCCGCGTAAGAAATCATTCCTCCACAAGAACGATTCCTGATGACCTTGTTAGACAATGACATAGATACATTGACACATACATACATATACACAAACATTAGCATTAAACAATCATCATCCTATCATACAATGACATACATACATACATGTATACAACATCAACATAATCATGATCATAAAATAATTACCATATAACATAAGGTCTAGGTTAAGAGAACTTTTTCATTCGTGCCTATAATGCACAACGTTGAGAACCATAGTTCCCAACATAGCCAAGGGATGCTACACCTTAGATCCATTTTCTTTACCTTTTTTGGTTATCTTTCTCATGTTTTTGCTACCACCATCCATTTACCACAATGGACCCAACCAGTCCAAACAACTATCACAGTATTACCTTCTGTTGCGCTTACTCATGAATTGAGCTTCATTTGGATATTACATTACCTTTTGGGTACCACACAACTCTCCCTAAGCTCCAATAACTATCCTCTTTCCCAACCAACTCCCAAGACTCAAAACATAAAAGGCAAGCCAAGAAACAAACAATAAGGAAATCATGAAAATCAATAACAATGCGACATCAGAAAAAATTTGTATTACCATACACTAGACACAAACAAAGATGCCAATCAAGTGGGAAACAAATCACAAAATACCAAAAGCACCAAACTAACAATAGACACCATGACTCAATCCCCATGGTCCCCAGTGCTTCCAAGGAAAGCTTAACCCGAGCCTTCTTCAAGATTTCATGGAAGGTTCTTTTCCATGCAATCTCCTACATCATACCGCCATAAAGACATAATTGTTAGTGCATAATTAAACATAACAATACACCAGTTACCTTACCTTGTTGTGCCAAGCATGTTTCTTGCAACTGAACACATCCATGCCCTCTCCCAAGAGACTTCAATTCTCTTAACAGATCCACCTGTAACTAGAGACTAGCTAATATACCTGTCAAATACATGTTCATGAATCTAGCACATATCCTCATAATGTCAGGCATAATCAAGGTTAAGAATACTTCCTATATGCAAGGCAGTCATTCGTTTGGAATTAGGGTTTCCAAACATAGCCAAATGAATTCTTGTCCAATTCCTTTCTTTTACCCTTTTTCTAGCTTGTTGCAATCGAGGCTTACTATGTATTGCCACATCACCCAACTATTAGTTATATAAACATATCAACTATTACCTCGTCATGCTAATACCAAGCATGTCAACTTCTCACACATGTCAACAACATGTTCCAAATATCAAGACAATCTATCTATCAATTTGGAATCGACCTTTACCAGGACTATCAATCATGTCCTAATCCATAGTCAACTCATAGTCACTAGACATAGTGCTACAATAGTCACCTACTACACTCACGCACATATCAATTGTCTCAACACATATGTATTATTACAACCATCTTAAAACAATATCATTTCTTCATGCAACACATACTCATATCATGCAATTAATCAAACATTCAAACAACTCGTAAATATACCATGTTAGATAAATCAACTAGATGACATAATAGACACCAAACACTTAAACACCAAATATACAACATAATCAAACAGTCAAGCACAAAGTAGACAACATAAGCAAGTTCATACCTTAATGTGTCTCAGGGGAGGTTATCTTGTCTACACAATCAAGCTAGTTAGCATGATATTACTTCTCAACACATAAGCTCAAACATAAATAAGATCATGATATCCATAATAGTCATTATCTAACATGTTCACATCATAACTCATACACAATTATTATTTATGCATAGAAATCACATATTTACGATCGGTGTAGATTAGTACAACACAATGCAACACAATAAGTCGACTCATACCTAAATATCTTAACCCTAACCATATGCATAGGCCAATCCAACTTAGTATGATACATACAACATCAAGATCTTAATGTAATAACCCTAATCATTAAGGCAATTATCATATAACAACAAGTTAATCTATAACATACTCATCAACAACATATAACATAATCATCAAGTTATCTAAGATAAGACAATAATAGCAATGCATATAACCACATGTTACTATCATTCTTGACTATCTGACACATGTTCTTATGACTATGATAATCAACTATTATCTATTATGTATGTAACCATAACATCAAAAGAGATGTACATAAACCTAATGTATATAAACCTAATGGATATAACATTCCTTAACTTACATGCATGCATTCCAAACATGCAATACCTATATGATGACCTGCTCTTATCCCAAAGTATAATGCTGCAACCTCACTTTGATGATCTGCGTCTCTTGCTCTGTCTCAGAAAACACATTAGCATCATAACAACTAATAGAATCACGATGACCTAAATTGCATACCATGACTTCACAAGGCATTTTGACCTACATTTCATGCATAACTATAACCAAGACCATACATGCATAACGACTGCACATAGATGTATAACACAAGTACAAAAACATATACACATCATTCTAGCTAGGGTCTAGTCATCAATGCATGACCATATAAACTGCACAAAACATGACTTCATGCATGCAAATAACAACCACATCATGTGCACTTAAAAACATGTGAACATTGGCATGCATAACAATGCATAATCAACCATGCACACATAAAGACATACTCCATGACAACATCTTCAACCACCATGAAAATGAAACAATCACATGGAATACAAGCATAAGAAACACATATGCAACCAACATGAATGCATGATCAACGAACAACCCATCCAGTTCGAGGGGTGAACCATATTCTAATACCATTTTGTAACACTCTCCTCCCACATCTACCTAAGCAACCGGCTAGTCGAGTTAAACATGCGATGAGAGACCACTATGATATGATTCGACCTCCTAAGTCACATTAAGGAAGTGGAGCTAATGGAAAAACACCTTACATACATTCAGCATTAGTTTCAGGACCCTCATGAACCAATCCAACACTTTAGACAACTTGTGCTTGGGTCCCACTGAGCTTTTGGACAACTTAAGCCTCAGTCGCTCTCATGCTATAGGCATGACATTGTCCAGAAACCCAGAGTTGCTCTCACAGGCTTGCCTGCCAACATCCAAAGACCTAATTTGCCAGTGTTATGCTAGTGTCCTCGATATTTGAGCCACTTTTTAGGCCCAAAGCCCAAGTCACTACCCAGAATTGAACCATCTCTCCAGAACAGTAAAATAACATGGAAATGATAGTACTAAAGCAAATACTTGTTTAAGACCTAGACTAGAGCCCTACTAGCCATGATAGGCATTTCGTCAAACATGTCACGAATGTGTAAACTACAGGTGTAAATAACAGATATGAGAATAGGGATCTCATACTTATCTGAGATTCACCATGAAGCATTGATGCCTCAACACATTAACTGCCATTCCATCCATTAGACCATAGATACATTGATCATTCAATTACAAGTAAAAACATGTTGAGAACTGTACATAGCTATTAGCATAAAACATATGAATAACCAAGATAATAGGGATAGAAATACCAATGAAAGTACAACCATATAGACCACATACAATCCATCAAAATTCTCATAGAAATACAAGGAGAAATAACCTTTCATTAATGATGCAAAATAAAACCCGGGATGGGACCTCCATATTCCACCCGACTGTAGAATGGATGATCCAAATCTCTCTTCAACCATTCATCCCCCATGCCATATTCCAAGCATGAATGTGGGATGTCATAGAACACATAAATCAAAACTCATATAGGGATTCTAGATTCCATCCTCCTCAACACATCAAATAGAGATTCCACCTCACTTCCGAACATCACCAAAACCATCATCAGATTGGTCTGCATCCAAGCCTTCCAGGGCTTCCAGAGAATTTGTTCCAAACAAGGCTTCCAGGACTAGTAATTCAACCCACATTTGTTGCCAGGCTTCCAAAGAATTTGTCCAACCAAGGCTTCCAGGACTAGTAACTCAGCCCACCGAGGGCTTCTAGAGCATTTTTCCAGCTAAGGCTTCTAGGAATATTAACTCAACCCAAGCTGTTACAAGGCTTCTAGAGCGTTTGTCCAATTAGGGCTTCCAGGAACTAATAAATCAATCGAAGCTAAGGAAACATGAGAACCAACGAAAAACAAACAATGAAAGTAAACCCACAATCACCATGGCTATCTAGGAAATGGAAAGGCTAGGCAATCCACTTTCATTCTAGGCAATCCTCCATGCTAATGACAGATCGTAACCAAGATACCACATGCGTGTTCCATGCATGTCAAAACTAGTGAGGAAAACATACATGCAACTTGGTACCTACAAGAAAATCCTGTTGTAGCTGCTAATCCTGATGTCCTCTTGCACTTTCCTGCTCTTCCTTTTCCTTCTTTCTCTAAGAATCTAAGTATGCCACAAACTCCAAGAGTGCTCCAAGGAATCTCTACGTCTCCAAGAATATGAGAGAGAGAGAGAATAGGAGAGAGCTCCACAAAAACATGTCAAAATCTTGAGCCAAGAGCTACATTGACTAAGAGCTTGCCAACTGATCTTGAGAAGCCTTTTTATCAAATGAGGTATCTATTTGTTCATTTTCCATTATTTTCCTTCAATTTCCTCCTCACATACAACCTGTGACCTTTCACCTTCCTTTTATTATAATTTCCATTATTTTCATAAATAAAATGCGATTAATGCCTCGTGCCTTTCCAAATCCTTAGCCATTGCCCTTGCCAATTTCCTTTGGCCATAATAAACCAAATCAACACCCACTAGGATGTTTCCCCCACCATTTAGCTTGGAATATGTGCCCCATCATCCATTGTATTTATATATATTTTACATGGAATTTTCACTAGGGCTATTACATCAACCATCTCCCATGTAGCTTCATCGGGCCCAAAATGCTTCCACTACACTTTAACATGCTCGATTTCTTAGTTTTGGAGCATGAGTTCTTTCCGATGAAAAATGCATTAAGGTTATGTTTGTAACTCTCCCTCTGGTTCCACCTACAATACATACCAATCAATCACATGATCAACATCCTAGACATATCTCTTAAGCAATGAAACATGGAAAACATCATGTACTTTCCTTGTTGGCGGCAGTGTGAGTCAGTAGGCCATTGGTTCAATCCTCTAAAGGATCTCAAAAGGCCCACAATACCAATGTGCTAGCTTAGCACATGACCCAATCTTCAAGGAGATATTCTTGGGCTTGATACCCAAATCCACATGCTCCCCAACTTGAAACTCCTTGAATACTCTATTTTTATTTGCACAGCTCTTTTGCATGTCCTGTGATGCCTTCAAATTCATTTTAATATCCTCCATCTCCTGCTCTATGTTAGCCAACATATCCAATCCAATCAATACCTTGTTTAGTGGGTCACTCTAGCTGATAGGAGTATTGCAATGCTACCCATAACAAGTCTCAAATGGACTCATTGTCAAGGACTTCTGATACCCATTATTATATGAAAACCCCACCAATGGAAGATACTCCTCCCACTTCCTCTACTGATGCATGAAATACATCTTCAACATGTCCTCAAGAATCCTGTTCACCCTCTCTATCTATCCATTTGTCTACAAATGATAAGATGTATTGAAGGCCAACTCTATCCCCAAGCCTGCAAGTAACTCCTTCCAAATCTTGGAAGTGAAATTTGCATCTCTATGTGATACAATCTTCTTGGGAACACCATGCAACCTCACTATCTTCCCAATGAAGATATGAGCTACCTCACTGGCTGAATTTGTAGACTTCATTGTAATGAAGTGAACTACCTTAACTTGTCAATCATAACCATGATGGAATCATTCTGCTTTGTTGTCCCTGGAAAACTTGTAATGAAGTACATGGAAATGACCTTCCATTTCCATTTTGGAATTGGAATATTCTAAAATAATCAGTCAGATACTTACACTTCGATTTCACCTGCTGATAATCCAAGCACTTTGTAACAAACCCAAATACCTCTTTCGTCAATTTTGACCAATGATAGAACTTCTTAACAGTTGTCAAAGTCTTATGATATCTCGAGTGACCTGAATAAGGCTTGACATGAAATTCCCTCAAGGTAATATTCTTGAGCTCACTCTTATCTAGCACATAGATCTTGTTCCTGAATCTGACCAAGCCATCTTTGATGAGGTGATACTCCTCATCCCTATCACCTTCACCTTGTTGCTAAAATATCTTCTTCAGTTGTTGGTACCTATCATCATGTTTCCCTACCTACAAGATCCACTCTTGTAAATCTATCCTAGAAGAGCTTATAGCTGAAATATGATTCACCCACACTCTCCTACTGATAGCATCTGCAACCTTGTTCTCCTTTCCATTGATGTATCAAATCTCAAAGTTAAAATCAATCAGGGCATATAACAATATAGCTTTCCCAACATTCAGATTGGGTTGGTCAAACAAGTACCTCATCTCATTCAACTTCCTTGACTCATAGCATACCACCTTACCTTCTTGCATCAGGACTCCACCAAGTCCTTTTTTGCAAGCGTCTATACAAATGATGAACTCCTTATCAGGATCTACAATCTTCAAAACCAGAGCATTTGTAAGGAAATTCTTCAACTACTCAAAACTAGTTGTGCACTCCTCAGTCCATTCAAACTTCTTCCATTTCCTCTACAAAGATGTAATAGGATAGCCAATTCATGATAATTTCTTGATGAAATGCCTATAATAACCTGATATTCCCATGAATGATCTAACTTAATCCATATTGTTAGGATTCAGGCACTCCATGATAGATTTAATATTTTCCGTATCCACTATTAAACCTTCCTTAGAAATAACATGTCCAAAGTAATGAATCTGAGGGTGAAAGAAACTGCACTTGTTGAGCTTGGCATACAACTGATGTTCTCTCAACAATATCAACATTGCTTCCAGGTGCTCTACATTCTCTTCCTCATTCTTTGAATATATCAATATATCATCAATAAACACTATCACAAGCTTGTACAAGTAAGGACACAACACATTATTGATCAAACACATGAAAGTGGTTGGAGCATTGGTAAGACCAAAAGGAACCACCACAAAATCATAATGTCCATACATAGTATGGAATGTAGTCTTGTAGATGTATTCTTCTTTGATTTAAACCTGATGATATTCAAATATCATATCAATATTTGAAAATATTGTTTCTCCCTTCAACTGATCAAATAAGTAATCAATCTGCAGCAATGGATACCTGTTCGTAATAGTCATCTTGTTAAACTACCTGTAATCAATGCACAATATGAGAGTACCATCCTTCTTCTTTACAAATAATATTGGTGCACCCAAATTTGATAAACTTGGCCATATGTGTCACTTATTAAGCATCTCCTTAAGCTACAAATTCAATTCCACCAACTCAGGAGTACTCATCCTCTAAGATGTGTTAGATGCTGGTGCTTCTCTCGACATCGACTCAATAGAAAAATCCACCTTTCTCTGAGGATGAAACTATGAAATATCTGCATGAAACACATCCTAAAACTAATGTAAAATAGGATACCTATTTAGGACTTCATCATCGTCAACATCCTTCCCTTTGTCACTTGAAATATGAAATGCAAAAAACACTCATCCTTTCTTGAAACTACGCTTTTCCTGCATAGTTGTAACCATTCTCACTGATGTAGGTTTCTTATTTCCCTGCAAGATTATCCTTTCTACATCATCATCTAGGCACTTAATAACCTTATCAAAGAAACATACCTTGGTCCTATGAATTAACAAAAAATCCATGCCGAAAAGCATACTATATGATCCCAAAGGAAGCACATTCAGATGTTTTGATGTATGCATACCATTCAGCTCAAATGCACAAGATCTCACCCAATGATGAACTCTTCTCTTGGTCTCTATAGCCAATTGCAACAAAAAATATTCTACATGCACTTCTTTATTCAAGCAAAACTTATCCACCAGGCCGGACTAATATAACTATAATTAGATCCAAGGTCAATCAAAATGGAAACAACTTGATAATAAAGTTTACCTTCCATCTTGATAATGGATGCCTGATGATCAAATTGCCTATTATCTGATGTTGCATAAATCGGAGGAATACTATTCCCAAATATCCATATGTTTGTGACTCTAGAGCACTATAAATATGAGGTTTGCCACCCTGATGTGATGGAGAATCTCTCCTGCGATGCTCTCCACCACAAGTCCAACATTGGAAAGGCTTCCTTCCATCACCTTTGTTCTTCTCCTCATAATAAGACCCATGTCCTCTTTCATGTACATTGAACTTCTTATATGGTGCTACATTCTCGTTATCACATGCATCTTGAGGTCTTCCTCACTTTTTAGCCCACTTTCCTTTAATCTTATCATTACCTTTCCAATCCTGCTTAGGCTCAGACCCGCACTTCGACTACTCATAATAATGCTTCAACTTCCCAATGACTTCCTCCAAAGATCAAGGCTCATCATACTCAATCCATTCTTGAAATGCTAAGGGAAATCCACTGATGAACCTTTGAGCCTTTTTCTTCTCATCCTTAAGATATGGCACATAGATTAACAACTCTAGAAAATTATTCGTGTACTCTTCATCTCTCACAGAACCCATCTTCAACTCATAGAACTCCCTTTTATTTATGTCATAATATCTCTCGAACAAGTAATTCTTCTTGGAGAGCCTTTTAAACTCATTCCAACTAAGCTCCTCTACCTTGATGCCTATGAAAAGCTTCACAACATCCCACTAGATATCTGCTTTTCCCTTGAGACTGAAGATCACTATCCTAGCCTTCATATTCTATGAATAATCATGCTATTCGAAGAATTTCTTCATTCCAAGTAGCCATGCTTTTGTATCTTCTGGCTTCTTCACATCCCCATCAAAAGTAGGAGGCTTGGCTTTCTTGAACCCCTATGGAAAATACTACTTCTCACTCCTCCTACAATGATGATAATGGTAGTGACGATGATGTCTCTTAGAACCAAAAATAGAACATAATCCATGGACACTACCTCTCTTGTCAGGTGTATCCAACCATCTTCCACCTCTGACTATAGCATCCCTGTCCAACATGTATCCTGATCAAGACCTGCTACCATATGCCCCATTAGTCCTTTCCTACTTTCCATGACTGATCCTTAGTTGTCCCTTCTTCTACAAATATGAAAGACTCTGAAGGATCATTGCATTAATTTCTCCTTGCTTTTCCTGAGCTCTGGAAAGTCTGTCTTGTGACTTGATCAACCTGTTATTTTCTGCCTTGCAACTTCTCATCTCTGCCTTCAAACTTCTCAATCTATCTTCTATATTAGGAGAATACTCATCACCTTGCTGCTCAACTAATCTGTAAGGAGAGTCACATGAACTATAATCCACCATTATGCTCGTCATATCTGATATTATATCTCTTGCAAACATGTCATGTTAGATAAACCAAATATAGACACTCAAAATCATACCTCTCTGAAGTTCAGGGGATATTATCTCGTTTTCACAATTAATCTAAATCAACACAATATATATAAACAAAGACACCAACATATCAAAATATCAACCTCATCAAAACAACATCATCATGATGAAACAAACTACAATAATGACCACCACGATGCATTTCTGACCTACTTTGCATGATAACCATAACAATAAAACTTCATGCACAACAAACATATTAACAACTAACATGCATGCATAACAATCACATCTAGCCCATCTAGATTAAGTGTTTGAACATGGAAGCTCTTATAACACCCCATGGTATCAAATATCACCCCAAGAGAATGAAACCCACTCTGATACCACCCTGTAACCACACCACACCACATTTGCCCACTTTTACAAGCTCTATAAGGTAAGCATGAGATGATTGTCACTATGATATGAACTGAACTCCAAGTTCTAGTTATGGAAATCAAGTCAACACACTGATAAATTAAAAACATCCCTTAGGGACTGTTGACCACTCAGGAACTTGCAAACCACCCCAGGTGATCAATCCCTGAGTTGGTGTTCTTTTCACAAGGGAATCTCCCCAACCACATGCACAACAAAAGATAAGTGTGGTTATGAGGTCCCAACCACATGCATAGGCACACTTCCATGTAGTTATGACCCAAAAAATCTAGTTCTAGCGGTTCCAAGATCTGAGCCACTTTTCCAGGATAGCCTCGAGACCACTACCTAGAACTGGTTGTAACTTCCCAAAAACTCAAGCAAGATGATGAGAAATAAAAACAATCAAAACTCAAGAAATAACTTGAACTAGACATGCCTAATCCATGGTAGACATTTCTTCAAACATATGGTAAATGTGAAAGCTATAGGCCATGAATGCATACACTTCTAATTTCATATGAAAATCACCAAGAAGGGTCCAAGCCCTTTGTAACTAGCTGCAAAAAAACTTGTTAGTCCATTCATTCATCAACCATCTATTAACTTAAAAAATCATGAATAAGAGCCAGAACTAGAGCACATCATATAACCAAATATATAACCAAAATATAACCGAAATAGAGATCATAACAGATCAACCATAATGTCAACATGATAACTAGTACAAGTGCACATAGTTCATAATAGGAAAATAGCTCATACTAACACATGAAATTGCCAACCAAATCAGGGATTTCCATGTACCACCCAACCATAGATTGGGATGAACCAAATCTCTCTTTCAACCAATCACCCCAACTCAATATTCCAAGCATGAATGTGAGATTATAAGGGTTAAACCAAAACAAAACCAACTAGGGCTTCTAGAGGCCAAACCACCTCAACCCTCAACCACTGTGATCTCACCTATATAGTCTAGAAATAATGAACATCAACTAGTTTGGTCTTTACCAAAGCTATCCATGGCTCCAAGAACTAGTAACTCAATCCACATCTAAATCATGGCTCCAAAGCATTTGTTCCAACCCATGGCTACAAGAACTAGTAACTCAACCCACAAGGCTCCAGAACGTTTGTCTCATGCTATAGGCTCCATAAACTAGTAACTCAACCAAAGTTGTTCTAGGGCTCCAGAGCATTTGTCCCAACCCACAACCATGGGGAACCTGAGAAACAATCAAAAAAACAAGCGGGAAACCTACAACACCATGGCTATCTAGGAAATGGTAAGGCAAGGTTGAAACCAATGTCAATCCAAGCAAGTTTCCATGCTAATGACAACACATAAGCAAGGAACCACATTCACATACCATACATCCAAAATTCAACAAGGAGATCACACATGAAACCTGTTACTTGCCAAGAAGCCCATTGTACCTGCTGATCCAACTTTCTCCTTGTTTTCCTTGCTTGCTTTCTCCAAAAACAAGTCAATTCTAGAGTTCTCCAAGCATCCTCCAAGAATACTCTAAGTGTACAAGAGTATGAGAGAATGAGAGAATGAAAGGAGAGCTGAATTCAAAACTGTCAAAATGCTAGAAACTAATTCTCTGATGTCTTTTTATCATTGATCTCTATTTTTTCTTCATTTTCCTTCATTTTCCCTCTAATTTCCCTTACATGCAAATTTGTGTCTCTTCACCTTCTTTCTCCTATTTTCCTTTATTTTGTAATTAAATGCCAATTATTGCCTCTTTTCCTTTGCCAGTTCCTTTGCCATTATTAATACACAAGCGATGCCCACTAAAGTGTTTTCCAAACATTCAACTTGGAATACATGTACCATGATCTTGGTCTTGTTTTATTTACATGGAAAATCAACTAGGGCCTATTACACCCCTTCTCTACGCAACATATTGTTCAGAAGAAATAATTACCATATTCACCCTTATATCTCCCATAAAATATTTAAAGTTTTCAAGCACACTTTTACACCAATCAATATAAGATATCTTAATACTTTTTATGAAAAGGTAATAAACTATGATTCAAACACTATGTAATGAAAATTTGTGCTTAGAAATAATGAAAAACTTAAATCATATTACCTCATTTTCCCATGTATGTGCTCTTTCATATAATGGCTCTTGAAAATTTTCCTTTTTGAGTGTAAATGTGATATCACTGGTTGTAGAAAAGTTGAAAACTGGTCAAATTGTCTTTGATCCAACCACTTATAATGGTGAGTTGGATTTATGATTAATAATTTAACCTTGTTGGGTGTCAACCATCATTCAAATTCGTTGGGAATCCACCATAATTCAAATTCAAAAACAATTTATGGATCAAAAATGGGTACATGAAGAAAAAGGCATCCACAAGCTTGAATGATCCTTTTTTCATTTACAAAAGATGAATGGTAAACCATTTTTAGTTTTGCTCTGAT
>APFE030424497.1:2754-17766 GCA_000404065.3 Pinus taeda
GGGCATGTACCTCGCTTTGCATCATTATACTGGGGGCATGCGAAGTTTTTGAGCATAGTTCCTTGTCCTGTGTCAAGCTCGTTAAAAAATGAAACACGGGTAGGTTAGGTAGGTAAATTATAGAGAGTAGTCATGAGCATAGTTCCTTATCTTGTGTCAAGCTCATTAAAAAATGAATCAAGGATTTTCGAGCATAGTTCCTTGTCTTGTGTCAAGCTCGTTAAACAATGAATCAAGGTTTTTAGAGTAAAATTTTTTTTAGGTAGATAGTAGAGAGTAGTTATGAGCATAGTTCCTTATCTTGTGTCAAGCTCGTTTAAAAAATGAAACAAGGGTTTGGAGGATAGTTCTTTTCCTGTGTCAACCTCACTAAAAAATGAAACAACCCCCACGAGTCTTTCCAAGATTTCGAAAGTAAAGCTTCATTCCATCCACCTGGTTGAATGCAATGAAGCTTGGGGGGCATGTACCTTGATTTGCGTCATTATGCTGGGGGCATGTGAACTTATAACAAGCATAGTTTTTCGTTTCAAGCTTGCGTAAACGTGAAACCGAATCCGAGCATAGTTCTTTTCCTGTGTCAAGCTCGTTAAAAAATGAAACAAATCCTCCTCTAATTGAGTCGAGAGTTTGACTAGATCTCATAAATGTTAAGTTGTATATTTAGGTTAGTTATTTCGGTTTTTTGCATAATTTTCTTACAGTTTTAGGTCGAGTATTTCAAATGATCTCGTAACTAAACCTTCATTTCATCCAACTGGTTGAATGAAATGAAGTTGGGGGGCATGGGCTCTAGCAGTTATGCTTAGGGGGCATCAAGCACAGTTTTCTCTCTGTTTCAAGCTTGTGTAAAAATGAAACTACTTTGAAGCATAGTTTTTCTGTGTTTCAAGATTTTGTAAAAATGAAACCTATCTCAAGTCAATTTAAGTTATTTCCAAGACTCGTTAAACTCATGAAAACCCCAAGATTATTTTGCTATCTTTCATTCTTGTAAAACAAATGAAAATGCCGAGTTCTTTCCGTCTTTTCCTGCTCGTAAATTAAATTCAAAGTTGGCCATATGAGTACATTTTTATCATTTTTTGAACTCATTAAAACTTATGAAAAAATGAAAACCATGAGTACATTTTTATCATTTTTTCGAACTCGTTAAAACTTACGAAAAAGTGAAACCTTAGAGTCACCTTTAAGCTCTTTTCTGACTCCTAAAATATGAAAAGATTGCTGAGTTTTTCTTTTTAAGCTCGTTAAAATGGAACTAAAAAGACGGTCCTCTTACAACCCTTTTCTAACCGTAAAAACATGAAAGGATTGCTGGATTTTTGTCGTTTCAAATTCGATATTGGTCATAAAACGACGTGTCATTGATAGTTTTTTTACTTTTTCGGATCAGAGGCACTAATTACGAAAAGTACTCCTTGGTCGTAAATATCAAGCGGTTCTCTCAAGTATTATTTTATACTTTTGCGGGCTTGGGAGACACAAATTTATGAAAAAGGTCAACCCTGGAGTCTTCTTAAGTTTTTTCAGACTCTCTAAAATTGAAAAACACTGAGTTTCTCCTATATTGGACTCGTTAAAATTTAACAGTAAAGGACTTGTTCAATTACAAACAGGAAATGACTACTCCTTCTTAGGGTTCGAATTTAAACTAAGTTGGACTCATCTGAAGGATGAGCTTATAATCAAGAAAATGTTATCCTCCTCAAGCTTGTAAAAAATAAAGAGGTACTTGCCAGAAATGGTGGGGGAAAAGAGAGAAAAATGAGTTTGTTTGTCATACTTTGTAACCACTCTTGAACACGACACTTTATTCACCTGGGCTGGGAAATCCTTTGCCTAACAGTTGATCAAACCACATTGAAAGTCTTCAGCCGGTTTCTGGGTATTAACTTTGGCTCAATTGTCACCAAACCATCTGCCGTGTCGTTATGTGTTCAAGAGGTCAGTGCAAATAAGCCATTCATCTGCAAAATATCTGTCATCCATCTTGACCATCCCTGAGTCAGTCCTTGCAACTAAATTTCTTCAAACTTGATCTATGATTTCGTGTTATGGGCTTGCCTATGACGGATCGCTTTCTATTGACTTCAGCTCTTTATCTAGAAAGATGATCTAGAAATCACCAGTAACTTCGGATCTGTATGCCTCAATGGCAGGTTTCTCGCCTTCGACGATAGGTTGCATCATTGACCTTCGATCAAAGGATTCTGTGACATGTTCGACATCAACACATCTAATCACATCTCATGGATTGTACTGAGTACTTTGAGAACCATTGACATTATTAGTGGTTCCTCTCACACTTGTTAACAATTTACATCATTGACTGGTAATCAAGTGGTTTCTACCATGTTCGACTTCGGCACATCATTCGCATAGATAGAATCGTACTATTTCGGGAAGTAGAAATGAAGACCCTGGATCTAGTTTCCACCATCCAGGCTGTGAGGAATTTTATATTCATTATACTGTGGACTATTCATACACAGATGGCTGTGTCCATACTGTGTCTATACTTGTGATGTATTACAAGATCATTCCTATATCAGAGCATTAGTTAGTTTTCTAGTTAGTTTTGATCTGAGTATGGGAATGCCTACCTCAGCGATGATATGATCTCATATATATATTTTACATTGAATGTTTTTACAGGTTCCAACCGGGCTCTCCACAAGATGATCCTCAAAAAGATAAAGTACTTCACTCTTCCTAAATGATAAATGAAATCCTCATCTACTACAGACTTCGCACTTTAGGGGGCAATCTGTTACACAAAAATATTGTCACCATGACTATTTGCAGTCAGTATGGGTCGATCATCACTTATACTGTCCTCCTAAGCAAGTCTCAGACCTCAGCTCTTCATGTCAAGCTTTGAAAATGAGAGAAAGACATTAAAAATCAATAAAGCTTTGGTTATGCACTTTCTCTCACTTTTACCTGCGAGCCCGCACCATTTGTTCATGTTACCTGCGTATCTGCACACTCTGTCTGTAAAGGGGTGGGTGCGTACCCCTGTGAAAGTCAAAAAGGCGCAAGTTTATTCTAAAAACTCACTTTGGGTTAATTCTTGATGATTCTAGAAGGAATTTTGACGTGGATTGTTCACTCCAAGGTGGTTCATGCATCCCAAAATAGAAGGAGCTAATCCCTTGATAAGAGGAGCTATCCCTTTGAAGGAGGGCTTTATCCCTTTGAAGTAGGACCTAGTAACTTCCCTCCATTGCGCTATAAATTAAGGCATTGGGCTGGTTGCTAGAGAGGTTAGAAGTGGAACATTTTTAAGGGTAAATGCTGATGGAATTGAGACTTCCTAGTTAAGCTTGAGAGGAGAGATCACATACCTTTTGGCTTCATTGGGAAGTGAGTGAAACATGTCAAAGTAGAGGAGACTTCTTGTTGGAACCTGGGAGGAGCTTGTACAACATTAAGGCACAGGTTGTAAAGTTCTTCTTTGATTTGAATTAATACAATCAGATCATTTTTCTCAACAAATTGTCTTATGTGGTTTGTTTCATAAATTCCTTGATCATTATGATGGATATTCTTTATGACATTGGCTTTTCAGGTGTTATTTAATTTGTTTTCTTGTTTGTGTTTGCAGACTTGCTACAAGGGAGATCATTTGGATCAAAGGAGCGAGGCTTCCACAAACTTGCATTGGACCCAAGGTAGGCCTAAAAAACTTGTTTGCCTTTGTTTTTAATTGCATATTTAGAGAAATATAGTTTTTGATTGGCTTGCTTGTCACTAGATATATTTAGATACTAGGAAGGTCGAGCTTGTCCGCAAAATCGACTCATTCCGTGTGACACTAGCCTTGGAAGCAGCTGATCGACATTATCTGGCATTGTATAGAAGGGTTTGCAGAAATTGTGCTCCTCTTCATGACGAGCCTCTTCATCTACCATGTTTCTCCTTTAATGTGCATGCCCCACTTCGGGACCGAAAGACTCTAGTTTCCCTTCACCTCTTCGGAGCCTATTTCTTTTTAGCATAAGAACATGCAATTCACATCTAAAAAGACCTAATCTGATACCACTTGATCCAAAAATCTCTTGCTTGTAGATGTGTTAAAAAATTATGTGCATAAATTGTAGCTTAACATAGAAAACTCAATGTTCACATGAGAGAAGAAGAGAAACACATAAAGCATGAAAGAAGACAAGAAGACTTGATAATGAAGTTCGTTCAACTTGGACTATGTCTTCGACCCTGCTCGATCAATGGGGAGGCCTTCATTCATTAAGTGGCATAAGAAAGAGGAGTACAAGCACCAGTTACAAAAAAGGATTTTTATACCTCCATACTGAAAATGGCTGAAAAATGCAGAACTCTGATGGAGAAATGGACAATGCCATTGCATTCATGGCGTCGAGAAGTGTTGAAACCATATAAAATTTGTCAAAATCTGACAAAGTGAAAATTCGGCCCTCTTGCAAAATTCTGCGTCGAATTGCATGCACTACCTCCTCTACCTGGGCGCATTGAAAAACTGTGTTTAAATAAAATATTGGTGGCAGATATTTCCAAGTTGGTGATCGGCTAAGTTGGTTAGGGGTCTGGTTAATATGGAGGAGGTCAGGTGGTCAAACCCCGCCTCCTCCTTTCTTACATAACAAATCTTTTTTTTAAACATCAAATCTTTTAATTTTAAATAAGGGTCAGGCTGGGCCTGCCTTGGGCAGCCCGACCACACCATCTCTCTCTGACTCCATTGCTTTTTTTTTGGATGGTTCATGGTTTGTTTAGAGTGGGCATGGTTGGGTCCATGCCCCAAGGGCCGACCCATTCCAAACTTTGCGTACAATCTGTGGTTCCATGGGAGGGGCCGGGGGTAGTGGCCCACCCCTCCACTAATATGATATGTCACGTAGTACGGGTTGGGGTGGCGGGATTGGTGGCCTGCCACCCTTTTTTTATATATATGTTTTTTGTTTAAATAAAAAAAATTGCAAATTTTTGAAATTTTGGTTTTTGACCATAGGAGTTGTTTTATCTAGGAGACAATTTTGCTTGGAATCTAGTTAGAGTTGGCTAGATTCCATCCGCCGGAAAAATTCTAAATTGTGCCTTCATTAATCGTGCCTAGTCATGAAAAATTCAACCCAACTTTGACTACCTCTATCTCCTTCATCTGAACTTGAATTGGAGTGTCATTCGCATCATTGGAATCAGGGTGACGAGTACTTCGATTTGCTGTCAAGTTCATCATGTTTCCACCACTTCGAATTTTTAGCTTTTCCCATGCCACTGGTGTATGAAGATCCACCTAGATCACCATTACTCGGTCATTGCAAACTACATTGAAGGAGGAGGACCGATGCCTTTAAGGCCAGAAGCTCAAGCAGGACCTAGCACAACACCTGCATTATGGTGCACTATCTATCATGTAGCTAGAAAATATGCCTCGGATAATTGTCACTTGCTATAAAAGTATGTACAAGCACCACAACAACTATTCTACAACTTTTGTAGGTCGGTAGGACATGATGATCATACTTGCAGGAGCTATGAATTGATGATAAATAGAACTCTCGCCTATAGGGTTCAAGCCGAGACACGGCCCCTTGACTAGAACGCCGGGATGGCGCGCATAGGATTTTAGGGGCACGGATGAGGTGGAGGCAGAGGAGGACTTGGCAGAGGTCGAGGATAGTTGATTTGTTACAATTGTGGAGGACCAGGACACTATGCCCACGATTGCACTAATCCAACGCGTTTGTCGTGCAAGTATTGCCCACTATTTGATCATGAAACATAAGACTGTCCTACACTAATAGTTAGGATACATGAAAAAGGGGCGTTACCACCTCCGTTGATTCAGAACCTGTAGATACTGAGGTTTGAGCTACGTGAGGAAGATCCAAACGTAAATATAGTGCTCAAAATTGGAATCGTGATAGGAGATGACAAGGGGAAACAACCAGAAGACAGTACATGGGTTCGCAAGGCCCTAACAAAGGAGGCTGAGTTTGATTTGGAGTGTGCACGCGAAACCTTCATGGAAGCTAAGAAGATCTTTTCTGAGGTCTCCACCTCAGGAAGCAAGGATAATTCTAAGTAGGAGATGGACCCCTCTATGCTCACAACTTTCCTAGAAACTTGTATGAAGTTACTACGCAACAGTAAGGCTATGAAAGGATTACAAGAACTCATCAATAGATGTGTTGGAACTATGCCAGGTGAGTTGCGCATAGTACAAAAAATTGGCAAACATAAAACAAGAACGATACGAGAGATGAGATTGAATGCACATATAGGAGAGTATGAAATGGATCAAGTTATCTTGGACCTGGGGTTAGATGTGAATGTCCTACCAAAGCAGACTTGGGAGCGAATGGAGAGACCTGTGTTGCAATGGTCCCTGATTCAGCTAAGGATGGCGAATTAACAGAAGATCATCCCCATGGGGCGGCTATAGGGGGTGACTGTGGATATTGAGGGAGCGAGTGTGCTGGCTGATTTTGAAGTAATAGAGATAGTGGATGACAACAATACCTATCCTGTGCTCTTGGGAATTGGCTGGGCTACGAATATGAATAGGGTAGTCAATCTGTAGAAGCAAAAGATGATCTTTGAGAAGAAATCATTGTGTGTAATAGTACCTCTCGATCCTGCTGAAGGGTCACGCTATACTGAACCTATCCGCAATTATGAGAGTGATGACAACCTAGACTTTATCTATAAGGTAACAGTGTAATACCAAGATTGGGTGAATCCCATTGTGAATGGATGGATTACATGGGATCGCGAGAGTTACTACACTTCTGACTCCGACGAAGAAATAAAACGATGGCAGAATCGGTTACATGAAGTAACTACACTGAATTGCAACATGATGACCCGGTCGCTGCATTGTGTGTCGTTAGAGGTAAGAAATCTACCTACTTATGATGGTCTAAATGCGTTAGATATCTTTTTGGATGCATTTGAAAGGGAGGTACCAGAAAAGCAGCGCTTCCAGGGCTTGAACTTGGCACTGCGCGCTATGCTCGCAAGATGGTAGGGTAGGTGCAAGGGAAGCTCTGATGATCGGCGTGAATGTAGGAGAATGATGAGAACACAATTTGGGAAGCCTAAGATGTGACTGATAGACAAGTATGTTGGGAAGAATGATCCACGCGCGCATCTGGCCAAATGGACCCAGGCTTATGGAGAAAAGCCCCAACTTACATGGGTGCACCTGTTTGATCATACCCTAGATGTTATCCCAATGAATTGGTATATAGAAACAGAGCTCTACCATGGGATAGGCGAATGGGATATCTTGCACAAAGGATTCATGATGACATTTAGTTTTGAGGATGAGTTTAACAGTATGATGAAGCGCTACAAGAAGTGAAAGCAACAATCTTTAGGATATTGTGGGATCCTTTAGACCTGACTCGAATTGAATGGGCTACTCAGTTGAGTCATGCGCTGGAATGTTATAATGTAACTGCTAAAGAAGAGGATGAGGATCCACAGAATATTAACATTCTAGAAACAGAAGGTCATTGTGAGGTTCAAGGACCACAGATTGAGAACCATGATATAATCGTGCCATTGAAAATGGAACAAGTAAACATTGGTATGGAGGCAGAACCCAAATTCGTGAACATTGGAGGCTGCTAGGATGACATGCTGGTGGATAAGGTCGCTGAATTTCTCTGCAAATACTAGGACTTATTCCCTACCAAGTTTACGGATCTGAAAGGAATAATCGGGGACCTAGGAATGATGAAGATCACGTTAAAGCCATACGTGAATCTAGTTAAGCAGAGGCCTTACTGTCTCAATCCAAAATATAAGGAGAGTGTCCACTTGGATCTAGACAAGATGCTCACAGAAGGCATCATTGATCCTATGGAAGAATTTGATTGGGTAAGCCCAATGGTGGTGCAAGAGAAGACGAAGAAGGATGAGATAAGGATATGCATGGATCTCAGAAAACTGAATGATGCTTGTGTGCATGATCCTTTCCCGACTCCATTCACTTATGAAGTATTGGACAATGTAGGCATCCAGGAAGCATATTCATTCATTGATGGGTTCTCTGGTTACCACCAAATCAAAATCACACTGAAGGATAGGAGCAAGACAACCTTCACAACTGAGTAGGGTTGTTTTCAATACACTGTAATGCCGTTTGGATTGAAGAATGTGCCTGCAATGTTTTCTCACATGGTTGTTGTGGCATTCAAGGAATTTATTCTTAAATTCTTGGAGGTATATTTTGATGACTGGACTGTATTTAGGCTGGTTAAGCACCATGTAGCAAGCTTGCACTTGATGTTGGATACCTGTTGAAGATATCGGATCACGCTCAATCTCAAGAAGTGTCTATTCTGTGTTCCTTTTGGGAACCTATTGGGGAATGTGGTTTGTAGACTGAGGGTAGACCCCACAAAAATCGTGGTGATATTAAATTTGGAAGCGCTGAGGAGTGTTAAATAGCTGCATGCTACTCTGGGACATGCGGGATATTACAGAAAGTTTATCAAAATATATGCCCAGATCACCGTGCCTATGGAAAAATTGTTGAAGAAGGATGTCACGTTCTACTGGAATGATGACTGTAAGAAGAGCTTGGATATATTGAAAGAAAAGATGGTTACCGCGTCGATTCTAGTCTTCCCGGATTGGAAGAAAGAGTTTCATGTACATGTCGACGTGTCATGTATAGCGCTGGGAGCAGTACTGACACAGGCTAGTGGATAAGACTTGGACCATCCTATCGCATTTGCAAGCCACAGATTATCCAAAGCAGAGAAGAACTATTTTACCACTGAGCACGAGGGGCTAGCTATGGTGTATGCACTCTAGAAGTATCGGCACTACTTGCTAGAAGGCCATTTTAAGATGTATACGAATCGCTCCGCTCTGAAGTAACTAGTCAATAAGCCTGTGATGGGGGGGGGAATTTGCAGACGACTTTTATTGTTCCAGGAATATGATTTTGAAGTTGTCGTGAAGCCTGGACGATTGAACGTTGTACTGGATCATCTGTTGTGCATCGAAATAGGAGAGGAACCTACTAACTTGGAAGAAGGATTGCCTGACGCACAACTATTTGTAGTGCGTGTCATGGATGATCATTTTGAGGATATAATCCACTTGCTAACAACAGGAACTACACCAGAAGGATACACTGTCCAATAAAAGAAGTAATTAGTGGTGCACATGATAGATTTCTCCTTCATTTCTAGGCATCTGTACAAAATGGGGACTGATGAGATATTGCGACAGTATGTACCTAAGTTTGAAAGAAGAAACATCCTCATGGACACTAATGGGGGCTCCATGGGAGGACATTATGCAGGGAGAGAAACCACGCAAAAGATTCTAGGCGCAAGGTTGTGGTGGCCAACCCTTCATCAAGATTCAAAAACGTATTGCAAGGCATGTGATGTATGTCAAAGAATGGGCAGGCCATCACAGAGGGATGGAAAGCCTTTGAATCCACAGATGACATAGCAACCCTTCAAGAAATGGGAAATAGATTTTGTAGGACCCATTCAGCCACAAGGGAAGAAAAGAGCAAGATACATTATCACTGTGACAAAGTATTTGACTCGTTGGGTAGAAGCGTAGCTGGTGAAGGATTGCACAGGCGTGATTGTTGTGAAGTTCCTATTTTAGCATGTACTGATGTGATTTGGATGTCTAAGGATCTTGATGAGTGATCATGGTATGCACTTCCCGAATGAGACGATCAACGCACTCACGGAGGAATATTTGGTATACCACCAGAAGAGCACACCTTATCACCCACACGATAATGGAATAGTGGAAGCGTTCAACAAGGTGCTCGAAAATGCACTAACCAAGGTTTGCAATGCTCAGTGAAGTGATTGGGACTTACACATACCTGCAATATTTTGGGCTTATCGAATGACCTGCAAGAAGTTGACTGGACAAACCCCTTTTAGGCTCGTCTATGGTGTGGAAGCCGTAATGCCTAATGAATACATCGTGCCTAGTTTGCACATAGTATTGCTCACAGGTATGATGGATCATGGAGCCCTAGAGGAGAGGCTCACGTAGCTAAATGAGCTCGAAGAAGAAATATTTTTGGTTGGATTTTACCAGTAGGTCCAAAAGCAGTGCAAAAAGGCATGGCATGATCAACACACCAAGTTGTGCACATTTAAGGTAAATGACCTGGTTTTGTTATATGATAGTAAGTTTGATAAATTTCCATGGAAATTCAAGATGCACTGGTTAGGGCCTTATGTTATTAAGGAGATTACCAATGGGGGAGCAGTAAAGCTAGTCAAATTAAATGGAGAACCCTTCCCATGATAGGTGAATGGTAGTTTCTTGAAGCCATACACCGGCGGTCTAGCCATGTGACCAAATGAAAGTATCATAGTCTTAGCGCTCCAGGCAGCTGAAAGGAGGCGCGGGACTATAAACTAAGATTCCCGAGTTGGGGAGCTGCACGATTGGAAGATGGTGCAGATTGAGGACGTGTCACTGGGTCTACGGCAGCGCGGAGGGAGTTGTGCTACCTAGAGAGAAATCGCGCAGGTCAGTCGAAAAGTGACTGTTAAAGTCACTGTTCATGAAAAGACGGTAGAACTGAGGCCAAATGGAGCAGGCGACCAACATTTAAGACGAAATTTATGGCTTCGATACTTGAAAATCTACCGCCAATCTGGCATTAATGAACCAATTTTGGGGGGGACCATTGGATTTGAATTCAAAATGCCCTATAAATTACAAGTGGGTGTCTAGTGAAAAACACTTGGCATTTTGAGTATTCAGTGGTTGAGATTTGAAGCGCTTATGAATCATGAGAAATATAAGCTTCTAATAGTGTCTGCGGTATTTGAGACTTTTCCGATGGACACACAGGAATTCTTGTGTGTTGGGTTGTGTTATATTCTTTCCACGACTAGCCCACGTAGTAAACTGGGGGTTAGAAAGGCGGCGGAGCCCCCCATTCGATTCATCGATTGCGTAGTGAGGGGAGTCACAGGGGGTTTGAGTGGTGCAGGTAACCCCACTTTATGGGGTCTGGGGCAGCGCCCCAAAAAATCTTGGTTTTGGACCCTATGTTAGGTTGGGTGGACCTACCTATGGTTTTGTGCATGATTTTCGCACATGGTTTTGGATGCAATGGTTTTTGGTCCAAGGTATTGGATGCTTTGGCATGTATAAATTCGTATTGTAACATTGAAATGAACATAATGAAAAATCAAGCTGGTAGTCCCGGTTTTGGGATCTAGGGGAAAATCTCTGTGTATATGTATTTTATGTGTTATGCTCTCGCATTGTTTATTTTCTGTGTTTTAGAATTTGTATGCAGGTAATTTCTGTACAGGGTTAAAACCTACATTTGGTATCAAAGTTTTTTTGGCTTCAAGGGGACGCCTTTATTACTGAGGGGTTTCGCTCGGGCCTGTGGTAGACCCTGTTCAGTGGGATATCTACAAGATTGATTCTGGTGGTGAAAGAAGATGGTGAACAGTGGAAAGATAGAGATCGAGAAATTTAATGGTTAGAGTTTTGAGTTGTGGAAACTCAAGATGGAGGATCTATTGGTGGATAAAGATCAGTGGATCGTGGTAGATCTAGGTATTAAACCAATGGGAGTGTCCGATGAGGAATGGAAGAAGTTAGATCAGAAGGCAAAGAGCACAATGTGATTGTGTGTCTCAGATCTAGTATTGCTGAATGTATTAGGGGAAGTTACGACTAAGGCTTTGTGGAACAAGTTAGGGACTTTGTACCAATCTAAGTCTTTGGTGAATAAATTGTTCCCGCGGAAAAAGCTATATAACTTGAGGATGAAAGATGCAGACTTGGTGACAGAGCATCTGAACACATTTAATACTATGGTAAGTCAGTTATTATCTGTTGATATTAAAATTTCATATGAAGATAAGTGCATCAGTTTTTTGTGTTCTCTACCAAATTCATGGGATAGTTTGGTTATTGCAATAGGTAGCAATGCAACTACCTTGCAGTTTGATGAAATAGTCTCATCCTTGCTGACTGAGGAGATGAGGTGGAAAAATATGGAGAGCCAGAATGGTGATGCCTTATCTGTAAGAGGATGGTCCCAAAACAGAAACAAAAATAAGTCATCGAGTGGGAGATCTAAATCTAGAGGGAGATCGAAATCTCTAGGAAAACTTGTAAAGGTGGTGTGCTAGAAATGCGGAAAGGAAGGGCACTACAAAAGGGACTGTAAATCTAAAGCTCCTGATAAAGGAAACGGATCTGATGATGCTCCTTCTGTAGAGGCGAAAACCACCTCAGATGAAGGTGGGGATGTGTACTTGGCTTCTTCAATTACACATGTAGATCATGAGGCATGGTTGATTGACTCAGCTGCATCCTTTCACTTCACTCCCCATAGAGAGTGGTTCTGCGAGTATGAGAAATATGATGGTGGTGATGTCTTCTTAGGGGATGACAGGAAGGCTAGAATCATTGGTCGCGGAAAAGTAAAGTTGAAGTTGAAAGGTGGAAGGGTAAGAACACTTCCTGGTGTTCTGCATATTCATGCATTAGCCAGAAATCTGATTTCTGTAAGCAAGTTGGATGATGCAGGTGTAAAAACAATGTTCGAGAAGGACACCTGCAAGATGGTTCAGGGGCACTGGTATTGATGCGAGGAGTACGAATTGGAAATCTATACAAGCTGCAAGGTAGCACTATTGTTGATGGGCGCAACAGTTCCATGGTTCCTAAAACTGGAGCAGAAAATATAGTGGTCTCTAGAAAGAAGACCATGCTGTGGCACCAAAGGCTTGGACATATTGGAGAGAAGGGCCTTCGAATACTTCATGGTAAAGGTATGGTAGAAGTTATGAGAAATAGCTCTTTGGATTTTGATTTATGTGAAAATTATGTATATGGGAAGTAGAATCGGGTGAGTTCCCCCCTGGTGGTAAGAGGGCGAAATAGATATTAGAGCTTGTGCACAGTGATGTGTTTGGACCTGTGAAGGTTCCATCACTGGGTAATTCTGTGTACTATGTATCATTTATAGATGACTTCTCAAGGGATACATGGATATATTTCCTTAAGAATAAATCTGAAGTCTTTGACAGGTTTAAAGAATTTAAGGCTCTCGTGGAAAACTAGACAAAGAAGAAGATAATGGTGTTGAGGACAGATAACGGTGGAGAGTTTTACAATAAGGAATTTGAAGAATTTTGTAAGAAGTGTGGTATAGCACGGTAGAAGACTACTCCATATACACCTCAGAAAAATGGAGTTGCAGAAAGAATGATCAAGACATTGATGGGAAGGGCAAGAAGCATGCTCAGTGGTGTTGGGTTAGGATATGTATTCTGGGCAGAGGCGGTGGAGATAGCATGTTACCTAGTCAATAGATCACCTTCATCAGTGTTGGAGGATAAAACTCCACCAGAGGTATGGACTGGTAAGAAACCTTCACTTTCACATCTAAGGGTATTTGGATGTGATGCATATGTAAACGTTCCAAAGGAGAAACGAACTAAGTTGGATAGTAAATCTCAAAAGTGCATCTTTATTGGGTATAAGGATGGTTTAAAGGGCTATAAGCTTTGGAACCGAGTAAAAAGGAAGGTTTTGTACATTCGAGATGTGGTGTTTAGAGAGGCGAAAGATGTTATTAAACATGAAGTCCAACCAAAGGAACCTAAGAAGATAGAGTTTGAGCTAAAGGAGGAAGAATCAGACTCTACAGTAGAGGAGGAATCAGAAGATGAAGAGCCACAAACTCTGAGGTTGAGAAAATCAGTTGAGAAAGAAGGGCAAGCTAGAAAGGTACTTACCTGTAGTCTCCTACATCTATCTGTCTTCATGAGAATCATTATTCTGCTTTGAGTCCTTCCTTTCTACTAGTGTCTATGATGTATCCTAGACTGTGAAGGAAGCAGATAGATTCAAAGGATGGAAAACTTGGAAAGAGGCCATGGTTTGATGAAATGGCATCTTTCCACAAAAAAGAGGCTTTGGATCTGGTGGAGTTTTCAGCTGGAAGGAAACCCATTGGCAGAAAATGGGTGTTCAAGAAGAAGACAAATGCAGAAGGAAAGGTGGAGAAATACAAAGCTCGGTTGGTAGCAAAAGGTTATTCCTAGGTGCCGAGAATTGTTTTTGGTGATATTTTTTCTCATGTTTCCAAGGTAGCTTATATTAGATTACTTTTATTTGTTGATGCTACTTTTGATTTTCAGTTAGAACAGATGGATGTGAAGACAACATTTCTTCATGGGGATCTGGAAGAGGAGATCTACATGAAGTGACCTGAAGGCTTTGCGGTGAAGGGTAAGAAAGAATTGGTATGCAAGTTAAAGAAGTCTTTGTATGGGTTAAAATAGTCACCAATGATGTGGTATCATAAATTTGATACATTTATACGGGGACTTGGCTTCACCAGAAGAAAAGCAGATCACTGTGTGTATTTTAAATTAATTGGCAACCGTGTTATTTATTTGGTCTTGTATGTGGATGATATGTTGCTGGTTGGAAATGACAGAAAATATCCAGGATTTGAAGAGCCAATTGTCCTCCAAATTCGACTTGAAAGATCTTGGTGCTGCAAACTATATTTTGGACATGGAAATTAAAAGAGATCGGGCAAAGAGGAAGCTCTGCTTAAACCAGAGGAAGTATGTCGAGACAATATTGCAGATGTTTAATATGAAGGATAGTAAACTGATGAAGGTTTTGTTGATGCCTCAAAAATCATTGGAACAACATCGAGGAAAACCAGCCGGTCCGGACCTTAATGCAGTTCCTTTTCCGTTTGGTATGGTGGCTCTGACTGGAGATAATGGGACCAGTTTCCCAATGATGAATAAAAAGGGGATGGATGAGTGATTGGTTTTCTAATAAGTGGTAATGGATGAATGACTTAATCTAAAAAACAAAAATACGAATAACTATTCTATCCCAGGAAATTTCTATTCTTAAGTGCAATGTTTGATAATCTCTGTTCACAAATAAGCATATAGATGACTCTATTTGATAAACAAAGACATTCATTCATATAATAATTGCTTTGTTCAAATAGTT
>APFE030424497.1:19222-38126 GCA_000404065.3 Pinus taeda
GGAAAATATCTGTGTATATGTGTTTTATGTGTTATGCTCTCGCATTGTTTATTTTCTGTGTTTTAGAATTCGTATGCAGGTAATTTCTATACGGGGTTAAAACCTACATTGTGGAATATCATGTCAGCACCCCCATACATTATCAACACACAAAAAAGATTACAGGAGCCAACACAAGAAATGCAGAGAGAGGCCGAAATAGCTGCCTCGAAAGTGGTCGAAGTATTGGCGGAAGTCCCTAAATCCCAGAGAACATCGAGATTGAAGCCAACCCCAACTAAGGATACCATGAGAGACAAGAAGGGCAAGCAACCTACCATACTGGTGTGCGCGTTGCCAAGACGAAACCCACCAAATCCCGTTACCCAAGAGAAAGGAAAGGCTATAAACCTAGAAGTAGAAGAGGATGATATCGAAGACATCCTCATGGACGATGAAGATGTGGGAGTGGAAATAGAGGAGGTTGAAGCCTAGGGTGCGGACCCTATTACATGGTTGCTGAAGCATGTCCCTTTGCACAAGCCTAATTCCAAGGTCCCAAAGGACATTGATGAAAGTAAGACTCCCCTGCAAACCCCTCTGCTACCAGATGAAAATACTTTTGACGGTTCACGTTTGGCATGGGTACCGATTTTGAAGCTTGAAGACTGGGACTTGGCAGACCATGAGAAGTTCCTGCACCTGGCGACTAAGTAGCTAATGTGTCACATCATCGACACGAATATGGAGATGACTGCATTGGAGCCGCAAAAGTGTCTTAGAGGAGTAGAGAAGGCAAGATTACTCAACCTGCTCTGGGTGCCGCACTATAACCACACCTTCGTGATAGTTTTGGTCATCAAGCAGCTGCTGTGCTTGGTGCATGATGGGTGTCTGTGGCTGGAGGAGCCAATACCCATCACCAATATGTTGATTCACAGCATAATTCACCTGCCGTATACAGGTGAAAATCCAACATTGATCTTTGGCAGCAAGGGTGGTGAACAAGCCCTCGCAGAATCAATGAAAGAGAAGTTCAACTCCGTAAAGAGGCCGTGTGGGTACTCTATCTCTAGATCCTTGTAGGGAAGGTGATAGGGAAGTGCCGCAATGATGAGGTGTCGGCACCTATCGTCGCGCTCGCACAACAATGTGCGGAAGGTGTCCGGTTTGACTGGCCGAACTAACTTCGTGGAGAGTTCCTAGCGAACTGCCGTGAAACACAAGAGAAAAGCAAGACCTTCCACTACGTTGGGCTCTTGCTATCGATCGTGCTGATAACGTGGGAGCTACCAGAAGAAATCCAATTCCCCTCGGTCACACTATACCTTCCTAAAGCAGCGAAGTACACTTTGCTGGGGTCGACCAAGGACATAGAGCGAGTTCGGGACAACAAGATCTTCTCGATCTTGATGGAAATGAATATCAGGATGGCTATCAATCGCAAGGCACTATTGTCGCCCATGGTATATGCTAAATTGTAGAGCTATGCCGAGTTTAAGGCTGATTTGCATCGGATTTCAATCAGGGCGTGGAAGGACCCTGCGCAGAAGTGGTACGATTTGTCGTACCTAGCCACAAGTGATGCCATTAATGCAGTGCTGGATAAATGGCCGGTGGAGTGGCGCACTACCACAGACTTGATGGTGGGTGGAAGCAAGTCTGCCGCACAAAAGAAGAAGGAAGAGGCCAAGCTAAAGATGGCACAGCTGGTTGGAAAGAGGAAGAAGGAGGACGCTGAGAAAGCCCAGGCGGAACAGGTCAGAAAGGAGGCAGGAAAATAGATAGGTGGCACAGAGCAGGGCTCTAACAAAGGCGTGTAGTTGCCTTCACCTGCGACTAAAGAGGATGACATAGAGTAGCATGAATCAGACCCTCAGGAGACATTCACTTGCATTAAGTGCCTGAGAGAGCTAGAATAGAGAGGGTCCAGAAAGAAATCCAAGGTGACCAAGACCTCGCTGGACCCTATCACAATAACGAAGGGTGACTTATATGACATCGGTGACACAGTCAGAGATGTCATCGTGGAGGCCCTATAAAAATTTGAGAAGCAGCAGCAGATCATCCTAGGGGCCATCCAGACCAGGCTACATTAGTTCTAGACCTGCGCATCACAAGCTGGTAATCTGTCCACCGGCTTGGCTATTGGCATGTCAAAGTCTACCGATATGTTGCGCACGAAGGCTTCCAGTCCGATCGTGATGCCAGATGGAGCACTGACCATGGAAAATGAGGTTGATAGACACACTTTTAGTGCCTTGAAGGGTGTTGGACTAAACCTAGTAACGCTTTCGTGTGAAGTACTCCACCTCTTACAGGATGGAGTCATTGCAAAGTTGAGGGCCCATGAGCACTGCGCCCTCCAGGTGAGTAGTGAACAGAAGATAAACATCGAGCAGATGGCCCTATAGAGGAATGTTGCCATCACTGTTGAGGCTGAGGTGACCCTCCAGAGCAAGAATATCATACTGGTCATGGAGGAGGCTTGCAGAATGGTCCCAGAGTTGGCCATTTCGGAGGAGGAGCTAGTCGAGGTTCACATCCACAAATTGGCCATAAGGGTGCACAGGGTGCTTGCTTCAGACCGTACAATTCTCTCCTGAGTTAGAAACATGCAAATCATGGTCTAAGGTTTCGAAACCTTCAGGCTGCTCTATGTACACCACTTCCTAAATCATGCCATTGAGGGAGGTAGTCTTCACATCTATCTGCTGAATCTTCCAACCCATTTATGTTGATAGTGCCAAACTAGATCTGATTGATGAGTACCTCGCAATAGGAGAAAAGGTCTCATTATAGTCAGTCCCCTCTACCTGTGAAAAGCCATGGGCCACAAATATGGCATTATGCTTCTCCACACTACCATATGCAACTTGTTAGAGTCGGTCTTGTCAGTCCTCCGTCAGAGATAAAAACTCTTTTTGCATTTCATTTTTAGGTGTCTCGCTCCATCCACTCAGCTACATTCCACTAGGGGCATGCCATAATCTGATGGGAGGGTCTTGTCAGTCATTACCCCTTACCCCTCATGTCTGGCACCTGCTGGCTTAAAGCCCATGACAGTCAATGTTTGATATTTTAATGAACAAGAGTCATTTTAGTCATTAGGTCTAGGGATTATTCAATGTGGTCTTCAACCATGTCCAATAAAGCCATGCAGGCTAGAGGAAGGCCCTTACAAAGTTGTGATTTAAAGAATTTCATCGTCATGTTGACATATTACGACTGTTCTTCAAAACTCTGTTTTGAAGAAAAGTCAAATAGTGTGTCATTTGTGATAATTTTCAAAAAAGTTTCTATTTTATCTCTTCAGGCGCAGTCATGGTTTCCTTGGCCAACTTCCATGTCAACAACCCCTGCAAAAAAGTGCCAAAAATTTCATCATTTTAGCTAAAAATCCAAAAGGGAAAAGTGAAATACAAAGTTGAATTAAATAAGGGAAAAAGTGCCAAAACAAAACATTATCAAAGTGGGTTTTGAAGAAAAAAAAAATCAAAACCATGAATCCAATGTCCTTATATAGAATTTTTACAAGAAACAATGTCATTTTGCACACCAAGGTTAGAGAGAAGCATTTCAAAGTGAGTGTGAGATCTTGCGCACGTTTTGAGTGAGATTGGAGGTGTTTTGAAAGGTGTGGCGCACAGGCAAAGGGGCGTGGCGCGCAGAGGGAGCGCGGCACACTGGGCGCGACCACACAGTGTTAAAATAACACGGGCATGGCGCACACAAATGGCGCAGTGCACTGGGTATGTTTCGCGGCGCACACCCATAAAGGCCCGATTTTGCTCCAAATTGCAACAAATCGCCTTTGAATCCCTTGAAATTGACAAAGTTCATAACAACACAGAGTTTCATACATCATCAAAGGGCAGTCCAAGCATAGTCCATATACAACAATCATGGCATCTGATTCATTGGAGTATGAAATGGAAACCCAAAGTGACTCATGCTCGGAAGAACAGGCTCCCCGGAGACCTCATAAAAGTGGCAGACATGTTAGGGATGAACCAACCACCCTTACAGAATTGCAGGCCTACCCTCTTGCTATGTCATGTTTCCAGCATCTGTCATGTTTTGAGTTTTGTCAAAAGGTGGCTAGTGTTCGAGTTCACCATGAGTTGGCTCGTTTTTTTGTGCTTCACTTACATGGAGATCACACTATCTTAGCCGGTGTCACCTTCACACTTACACCTGAAACTATCTCATTAGCAACCGTCATACCGAACGTTGGAGAACCATGGCACAAGAAACATAAGGTTGATCGGCAACATTATGAGCCATACATTAAGCCCGCTTTCTTGAGGCAGCTCAAAAGAGTCTTTCCATTCCGATATCTGAAAGATGAATATGCTCCACTAATGAAGTTAATCATGAAATATTTCAGCTGTGAGGGGAGGTTCTCTCGTTTATATGCTTATCACATCAGGTTGCTCATGCATTTTACCAGGGTACAGATGATGAACATCCCATATTTCATTTGCAGGAACATAGAGAGGATGAAAACCTTCATGCAGCACAAAACCCCTCAGCAGCAATTTAACAGTGTTTATCATTTTGCTCTTATTAAGATTTTGGTGGTTCATCAGCTAGGATTACAGGGCATTACTTGGGACGACTTCATCTCCCATGACCTCTTCAGCACTTCACAGATATTATCAGATGTTGAACATGAGATAGGTGGTCCTTCTCATCAGTATGAGCACCATGAGGCCGCTACTATGCCAGTATTCATCACATCTCAAAGAGGCATTAGACATTTGTTCGCAGCAGCAAAGTGAGTGTTATCTCCACATGGGGTGGAAGGGGCCTCGCTTCCGACATCAGCAACACAGGTACAGGACAGGGGCAAGGGGCGCATGCATGACGAGGGGCCATCAGGTGAACGAGAGGCCGACTTAATTCTCATTCATGATGATGATACAGATGTGGAGAGTGCCAAACTTAGAAGGACCGTCCAGGAGCCAGCAAACAGAGATCCAAGCCTTGTCTCTCAATTTGGAGAGGGCTAAGTGGATTATCAGGTACTTAGAGTAGAGGAATAAACAGCTCGAAGACCAGCAGGAGATCATGGAGCTACAAAAAATCCGCGCGAATCGTCGATCTGCCCAAAATAGGAGGATTGAGCTCACTCCATTAGAGCAAGAGATTAACAATGACCGAGAGTCTTGGCTCGAGCAGATCAACATCCACCTTAGAGACTGCTAGAGAGGGCTGACAAGGAAAAAACATTATTGAGGCGGATGGTTTATCACTACAGGGCATGGAACTTGAGTTCAAAGGCTCAGATAAGGAATTTGAAAGCAAAATTGAGGAGAGTGACAAAAAGACAAAAGAGGAAAAAAGAGAAATATCAGCTCTGAATCTTGGTTGAAGCCTCTGTGGCCTAGCATAACACTTCATAGAGAATCTCCAGCCCAAATTTCAAAAAAATTGGGGCAATTTTGGTCATTTGACAAATTTGTGTGCACAAAACAGGGTTTTTCCCCCTATGCGTCGCGCCACTGGCGCAGTGCTTATGATAGGGAGCTCCAAATCACAAAAGATTTATATTTTTTGATTCAACATGAAAAATCATGACTACTGGTGCATGGCCAAGAAGTTTGGGGAAGGTTTGAGTCCCCAGGAGGTCAAAAACACTCAAAAAATGACCTCTCTGCCCCTATTTTGACACACAGGAAGCCGTCTTGGGAGCTTGAATTTTTGGAGGGACAAATGAGAACCACATTTAGAAATTCCACTTAGTTTTGAAAGTAGATAGGTAGGGATTTCTAACAATCACACTTGAGAACAATTTTGACTTCAGAAAGTACCTCAAAATTGCCTCCAAATTGGCACGACGCATACAGTTTTGGGCGCGGCGCACAGAGACCCAAAGGCCAAAATCACTTCCGCTCCACGACATTTCGATTCACGATTTTATCCAAGTGGGCCTGCTCATTTACACTACATTTTTCTCGGCACGTAAGGTAAATTTGAAAAAGTATTTTCACTAAAGGTTGGCTTCTATCCAAGTGGCAAAGGAAGGCAGGCAGTCACCCAAACAGTTTGTCATTTTTGTAACGCTGCACCTGTCACTAATGGTTTTCCATTTCCAATTTGTAATGATTTGAAAAAATCCCCAACTTTGGGTCGTTCCATTTCCCAATGGAAAAGTATATTTATTGTATGTAAAACCATTTGCAAAGGGTTGGTTGTAATTTCTAGGAGACTGTGGGAGAGAAACTCAGTTACTCATTGTATATTTTGACAGAGAATTAATGAAAGGCAACGCCTCTCTTTCATGAGATTCATGTGGTGTGAGTGTAGCAAATGTATTCTCCTTCTGTTTCATATGTATTTCGTTATGTTTCACAGTTCATTCATATTCATTTCCAGTGAAAGTTTCTAAGTAATATAAGGTAGAATTCATGTTTATTGCTCTACCTTCGGGAAAGTTTTACGTTCTGTGTTCTTCTTCTGTTGAAAAGGATTCATGTGTTTATGCCCTTTTCACCCTCCTAAACAATCTTTCCATTTTGTATTATTTCAAATTTAATTGCTAGACTTTCCGCCTGTCTTGCCTCACGAAGTAATCTGTGCCTTTGTGTTAAATTCTCTGCTCATGCTATTCATTGGGCCCATACATCCCAGAAACCCAGTCATTTGTCAAAAATTTCCTCTTGTTTCCATATTTATTTACCTAGCCTAAAATCAATATTCGTTTTAAGTCATCTCAGACTATATCGTTTATTTATTCACTGAGTGTGACCCCAAGAGAGCCCTCTCCTATTCTGGTAAGGCTATCTACCAGACTGAGCGTGGTCTGTGGTTACCCTGAATTTTGCCTTCCTTCAGCCTAAGGTAGATTTAGGTGCTAACAAAACTTAATTTACCTTGTAAAGCCAACGGGAGCTCACAACTAACTTGTCCTCCAATCGCGGGACCACATCACAAACACTATTTTGAACTATGGAGTCATACTCCTCCACCATTGCATCAACCTAAACCGGTTGTCACACTACTTCCTAAAAGGAAGATGGCTCTGTTGCAACACATGCACCCATAAGTTCCATGTATCTAGTGTACCTCTCTAGTGACCTCCTCTGTCTGTGCTGAGAAGAGGGTGCTCCCACATTCTCCCGTGCATCATCCAACAATATGTTAGCCTCTCTAGTGTGCTTTCTTCCCTCTCTCGAGTACTCTTCCTGAGTGGATGTCTCCACTCTCTAAACCTCTACATGTGTCTGCTCCACATCAATCTGTGGTCCCTCGACCTTAAGAGCTAAAAGCTCCTCATCTGCATGTATCTCAAGCTCCCTCTCAAGGGATACTCACATGGCCTTTCCCTCAATGAAGCTAATATCCTTGCAAACCACTGTCATCTGACTTGTTGGCATGTACACACGATAGTTGTGGGGTGTATCAGTGTGTTGACAGTGCTAGACCCACCAACATGTAAGGGGATCTCCCTAGTAAGAAGTCCCAATTAGACCTCAGACCGTTTGGTGTAGGAGTCCCAATAGTGGGTCGTAAAGAAATGCCTTGACCATGATGCCACACAGAGGCAAGTAAGATAACTCTGTCAGTAGCAAGGGTGTGATTGTTGCAATGAGTCAAGGAATTTGTATGAGAGGTTCTAACACATGGGGGTTGAGATGAGTGTGCCCCTTGGTAACCTGTAATAGTACTCAGCTAGGAAGGGAACACGCGAGTGAAGATGCATCACAAACTAGAAAGCAGGTCAACTGGAAATCCAAAGTGATGGTTAAACCAATATCACATTTGCAACAAGATTCATATAATTGCATACAAAACAGTTCATACACAAATACGTAAGGTAAACAACATACATTGCTACAGCAACCGGAATAGTCCAACTACAATAACAACATATGCGTGAAAACGTGTTGGCTATTATTATATAGAGAAGCGTAAGTTCCAATCATACAATACATCCATGTAAACCCACTAGCCCCAACAGTGGAACATTATAGCCACATCTGCTTGCTCCTCCAAAGAGATGTACTAGCTCCATGCAGTGGAGAAGTCAAGGCATGTTACAATGCTATCCAAGCTCTCTCCAAGGTAGTCTTATCAAAAGCTTGGCTTACCAAAAAGCCCTTCAAATGAGTTATGAGGGACTATTTATAGAAAAGGGTGGGGTGACCCTTGACATTCCCCTTTGTGACAGTCCAACTACCCTCATGACTCTTCACCTACTTTATGACAGTTAAATCCAACTATTGACACTTGACTTACACTTGACATGAGTCAACATTACAATGCACATGTACTCATTTGAGACAAATGACTTGAGAAAGCCATGCAAGACATCACTGGAACTCAGTCCATTGTGATGAGACCAACTCTTTGACATGCTTGTGATGGTGAAGGTGGTGAGATGATGCCAAGCTTGGTTGTTCGTGATGGTGTGTATGCACCCCATGGCGACATCTTGCTGAAGCGAACTCTTTCCTCCGTTGCATCTGGTGCATTGGTTCATATCCTTCATCCAACTCATCTTCTAATATGCACATGGTCCTCTTGGGTGTAGCTGAACCGGTACACACTAATCCATAGTGTCCATGTTGATCTTCAAGTGTGTGCTCGTGTTCATGTGCATCAACTTGTTGAAGGACATGTTCAGCTCCAGTTGGACTTTCTTCTTCTCTTCTCCTTGTTGAGTGTGTTGAATGGGTTGGATTGCATGTGTGTGCACAATGACATGCACATTGTTGAATCCCTTGCATGCGACCAACAACACTACTTACCATGTCTTCTTCGTGCCAGCTACTGGGATGGATCTTTAACTTATACGGGCGTAGTTTCATCTGTGAGTGCATGTTCCGCCCACAGATGTTCCTGTTCCTACTACAACTCATTCACCTGTTTATGCAGCTTCATGTTCTTCCTTGAGTTGCTACTTCAGCACATGCAACTCATTATTTTTTCCATTCTCTATCTTCACATGATTTTCATGTCATGTCGTCACCTCATAGCCTGAGTCTCCAAAGTTGATTTCATCATCAGAGGATCTTTTTGATCTTACAACTTTTATCCACCTATGTGTTGTCAACAACCTTCCTCTTGGATTCCTTTCATTTGTTGCATTTGTTGCACTCACTGTGTTCGTTGTGTTCACTGCATAAATTGTATTCGTTGTGTTCGCTGCATTCGATGGATTCGTTACATTCGTTGTGTTTGCTGCATTTGATATGCTGCCTTCAACTGCTATTCATGATGCTGCTCGTTGTGATATCTTGATGTTCTTGTCTACAAACAACTTGATGTCTTCGTGAGTAGGCAAGCTCATATACATTTGATTGACTACATCTCTATGTGTGCTATGAATGTTGTCCTCGATTCTGCCCTCTTGGAAACCATTGTGCCTACACTATTGAGAGGCAGATGAACACCTATAATACCTGGAGACATGGAAACACTCATAGCAAGCAATATGTCAGTCGAAAACCAAAATGAACTTGAGAACTAACTTGCAACATACCTTTGTGACTGACCATGAAGGTTGCACAATTTCGGTCGAGAGGTCAAGAGACTGACTGCCAAGACTATGCAAGGCACAACTTGGGCTACTAGGAGACTGACTAACTGCTGGAACTATGCAATGCATAGTCCAGTTTGGCTGCTAACTGCTAGAATTGTGCAATGTGCAATCTCAGTTGGCAATGGTTGCAAGCTCAGTGACTGCATTGTGCAATTTTCTGGGCCAGTAGTCACTATCCCTCATAAATGCACAAAATAGTCCTGGAGGATAGTCACTCAGAAAAAAATTGCATTTCCTTAGAGGAAGACAGAGCCTTCCCTCTCAGGATTGCACAATGTTGTCTTGGTGAGGATCTTGGTGAGGCAAAGTCCAGGCCAAGATTGCCCAAACTCGCTGACGGGAAACTGAAAGTGAATGTGAGTGCAAATGCATGGTGATACTGAGTGTAAGCATAACTGAATGATCATGCATGAAAATAGCGAATGACAGATTTAGAAAATAGAACAACATGCATGTGGGTGAGGTGAGTCATTGAATCGACGATCGTTCGTGCAAAATAGTTTCATGCATGCAACAACAGTGACATAGCAACGAAAAATGAAATAGTGCTAGAACAAGCTAATATACATGTAAACGACAACAAGTGCTCAAAGAAATGAAGCAAACAGTACTCACACAAGAGAAAACACAAAAAGCGAAATACATGCAACATAAGGCATGGAAAGCGGGCTTACCCCAAAATAGCTAAGCTAAATGTGCCAACTGCTCCTAGATGTGATGTGGGATGTCAGAGCTACATGTTTGATGTGAGGAATGAGATCTGCAGTGTCCAGCTGATGAGTTTTAATAACATTGAGGTTTTGACGTGCATGCCACAAATCCAAGGAAAGTGACACTTAGTGGAAGGTTTCTGAAATGATCCTTCCATGTAACCTCCAACTGCTACACATAGATCCATGAAACAAGTGATGCCTTTGCATGCTACCTTGGGAGAAGAATCCCATGCATGCAAGTCATTTTTGCTTGGTCTCGAAAGGAACTGGTCAACTCCAGCTGCACATGCAAGAGACTACTCAACTACTAGGAGAAAATGTGCATTTCTGGCTAGGAGCTGGGTTGGCTACCCAGGAGGTCTACGCAATTTCTCAATAGAGTGGTTGTTTGCTACCCAGATTTGCACAAATTCTGGGCTGAGCAACCCTATTGGGGGAAATTGTGCAATTTTCATTGTGAGTGTTGACTGCCAAAATTGCGCAATTCTAGAGGTCAACAGGCTTCTAGTCAAGATTGCGCAATTCCTGGAGGGAAGGTAGGCTTCCCTCCAGAATTGCGAAATTTCTTGGGGGAGATGCTCAGCCTGTAGCTGGACCAAGTCCAGGTGGTCAGCCTATGAGGGGAATGCATTGAGCTATGATCGACAGGCTTCCTTTGTGCAAGAAAAACACTGAAGATTTTGAACTTGATGAAGCAAGACAAGTTGTTGTGAAACATTGGTAGCGAGGCTCCAAAATGTAGCTTAGGCAAAATTTTAGAGGGTGGTTTTTGATAAAAATGGCAATGTTTGTATTAATAAAATAAAACCCACTGGTCAGCTCTACGAAAGAGAGTCTAAACCAGGAGAGCCTGCCTCTGCAGAACAGTCTACATTGTTCACGCACATTACACATTAAATAGAAAACATGGTTTTCGGCAAGTTAGAACAACATCCTAAGAAATAGAAACTAATTCTTATCCTGAGGTTATGTGAACCAACTCAACCTATTCTAGGATATTCTCCATTAACTTCAACACTCCCCCTTAATGGAGAATGGGTTCACAAATATTCCTAACATCTCCCTAAATATTTGAAAATTAACTTTTCCAAGAGGCTTAGTGAAAATGTCTGCAACATTATCACGTGTATTACAATATTCCAAATGAATTTCTTTGGATTGCACTTTCCCCCTGACAGTGGAATTGACTATCAATATGTTTAGTGTTATCATGAAACACCGGATTATTAGTCAGCTTGATTGAACTCTGATTGTCACATCTGATTGTTGTTGCGACTGTCTGTTCTTCCCCAACATCTTGGAGAAGTCTTCGCAACCAAACCGCCTCACATGTTGCTGCACACATGGCTTGATACTCTGCTTCTGCTGAGGACAAGGAGACTGTGTTCTGCTTCTTGCTGCTCCATGTGATCACCCCAGATCCAAGATTGAATGCATAAACTGTTATAGATCTGTGATCATCTACATTTCCTACCCAATATGAATCTACAAATCCTATGAATCTAACATCAGAAGAGTTAGTGTAAAAAATTACATAATCTACAGTACCTTGTAGATACCTCAAAACATTCTTCGTTGCATTCCAATGGCTTTCAAGTGGCTTAGACATCAATTAGGTTAGCACATTGACTGCATAAGCGAAATCAAGTCCAGTGGTGGTTAGGTAGATTAAACTCCCAACCAACTGTCTATAAAGTGTTGCATCTGCCGCTTTTGAGCCATCCTCACACTGCAGTTTGATGTTCTGTTGTAGTGGTACTGGTGCAGGCTTACACTGATCCATTCTAAACTTTTCTAACATGATTTTAACATACTTTGCTTGGGATAGAAATGTTTGACCTGAATCTCTCCAGATCTCAAGACCTAAATAGTATCTGAGTTCACCAAGGTGCTTCATCTCAAACATCTGTGACATTTGTTGCTTGATTTCGTCAATAAGATATGTAGCATCACCTGTAATTCTCAAATCATCTACATATAATGAAATCAACACTATGCACCCTTGTTCATATTTCATGGTGTAAAGATTAGGGTCATTCTTAATTCTATTATAGCTAGCTTGTAGAAAAAATGAATCAATTTTCTCATACCATGACCTAGGAGCTTGTTTTAGTCCATAAAGTGCTTTCTTTAGTCTACAGACTAAATGTTCCTTTCCTTTCTGGACAAACCCTTTTGTTTTCTCTAGATAAACCTCTTCTTTTAGTTCTCCATTCAAAAATTTAGACTTTACATCTAGTTGGCGCGTCATCCAATATTTCTTAGTAGCTAAAGCAATTAACATTTTGATAGTATTCAATTTAGCTACAGGAGCAAAGGTTTCTTCATAGCCTATCCCTTCTTTTTGTGAGTACCCTTTTGCTACCAACCTAGCTTTTAGTTTTTCTATGGTTCCATCTACATTAATCTTCAGTTTATATAACCATTTACAACCTATGGTTTGTTTTCCTCTAGGAAGTTCAACCAATTCCCAAGTGTTATTTCTAATTATTGAGTCATGTTCCTGTTCCATGGTTGTTTTCCATTCACTACATTCATTTTCTTTTTTATAACTAGACGGTTCAACCACATTCATCATACTAGTTATAAAAGCATTTTCCCTATATCTTGCAGGCATTTGAGCTTTCCTACTTGATCTACTGAGTGGTGGGGTGGTGGTTTCAAACCTTATTTGACCATCATTTATTTCTTCCTGCTCCTGCTCTTGTTGTTGTTGTTGCTATTGTTGTTGTTGTTGTTGGTGGTGGTGGTGGTGGTAGTGTTGTTGTTTTTGATGTTGCTATTGTTGTTGTTGTTCATTCTCTGCCTTTGTCTGCTACTGACCTTGATTGTTCTCTACTTCTTCTTCCTCAAAGTACGGAATGTCCCATCCATTATAGTTCTCATCAGGTTCTTCATGATTCTGCTCATGGAATTTAACATCTCTACTAACAAAAATCTTGTGAGTAGAGGGATTAAATAATCTGTATGCTTTATATGATGAACAATACCCTATAAAAGTACATCTGATGGCTTTTTAATCTAATTTTATTCTATATTCCTTTGGAATGTGGGAAAATGCTTTAGATCCAAATATTCTTAAGCGTTTTACTGCAATATTATATCCATATAATGCTTCAAAAGGAGTTTTAGACTCAAGACTTTTTGTGGGACTCTTATTTTTCAAATAAACCACGGTATTCACTGCTTCAGCCAAAAAACCATTCAAAAGATTCTTACCTTTCAACATACTTCTAGCACATTCCACCAATGTTCTATTCTTTCTTTTTGTTACTCCATTCTACTGTGGAGTATGGGGTACTGTGAACTACTGCAAAATTCCATGATCTTTATAGTATTTGATAAGCTCATCCTTCCTATATTCTCCCCCTTGATCAGAACGGAGAATTTTTATCTGTTTCCCTATTTTTCTTTCAATCATATTTTTAAATTTCTTAAAGTATTTGAATGTATGACTCTTCTTACTTAAGAAATAGACCCAAGAAAACTTTGTATAGTCATCAATAAACAGTAGGAAATATAGTGCACCTCCTAATGATTCTGTCTGCATGGGTCCACAATGGTCTGTGTGCACTAATTCCAGTATGTCCCTCTGTTTCTTTTCTACTCGAACAAGGAATTATTCTCTATGCATTTTTCCTAATGTTCAGGCATCACAATCATTATGTACTTGCTTTAGCATAGGAAGATCTCTTACCATTTCCTTCTTTTGTAGTAACAGCAAATCATTGTAGTTGATGTGTTCGAATCTCTGATGCCAAAGATATTATGTAGTCAGGCTCACTGTTGTCAATGCTCAAACTAGTGCAGGTCTCACATCCAACTTGTACAGTCCTCCGGTTCATATTCCTGTAGAAATTGTCTTCATGACATCTAGCAGGTCTTTAATATAACAGTTAGATTTAAAAAATTCAACTTTCAAGTCTTGATCTGTAATCATAGATACAAAAATCAAGTTCTTCTTTATGCCAGGCACATACATAACATTATAAATTTGTTTGATATTACCATTAGGTAGAATAACAGATCCTTTCCCACATCCTTTGGTTTGATGACTTCTATCATCACCTAGATAAATTTGTAAGACTTTGTTGATTTCTTTAAAATCCTCAAGCCATTTCTTATTCCTTGCCATGTGTGTTGATGCTCCTGAATCTACATACTAGATGTCTACATCAACATTTTCATTATGATATGCCCTGAACAATCTAAAATTCTGCACCTGATCACCATTCGTGAGATGACCTGCATGTCTTTTCTGCTTCTGCTGTTCTTCATGATATTTCCTTTTCCTACACTCCCTGGCAATATAACCCAATTTTTCGCAATAAAAACATTTAGTTTCAGAGTAGTTTCTATTGGGATGCGTACCTTGGGTCTGATTTGGTCATTTCTACGAACTTGCTCTGTTTTGCTGTTTGGACCTCCTTTCCCTTTGTAGAAGTTTTTCTTCGCCATCAATGCAGGATCAACACTTTGGGGCTTCAAAGTCGATCTCCTCTCTTCTTCCTGCATCAGTATACCTGTCATCTCTTCAAAATGTGGGATCTTCTCTCTAGCATTTATCCCAGTGATGAACATTTGATAATCATCAATGATACCATTCGTTGTAATGGTCACAAGATCTGTATCGTCAATTGTATGACCAATGTCTGATAATTTGTTTTTCAAATCATTGACCCTTGCTACAAATGAAGCAATTGTTTCATTCTCCTCCATCTTCATGGATAGGATCTTACTCTTGAGGAACAGAAGACGATTTGAATTCTCGATCTCATACAATTCCTTCAGAATTCCACAGATCTCGCAGCACACCCACAGATCACCGTGGCTTCCTTCTCAACGTCTAGAAAACCTTCTGTTTTCAGCTACAGCCTTGCTCTTGGCTTCCTCACATAGCTTCTCTGATAGCTATAGCCTTGTTCTTGGCTTCCCCATGTAGCTATAGCCTTGTTGTTGGCTTCCACGGTCATCGCAGATATGCCTATCTTTTCTGCGACGTCGTCGCAACTGTACACATCTTTCCTACGACAAAAAAGTTAAAAATACATGTGAAGGAGTTACAGTGCCCTCGTCGCAAAGGTACACTCAGAACCAGCGACGATCTCGAAATCGTTGCATTTATCCTCCTCACAACTGTGATGATCTCGGTTCAAAGAACCACCCACCAGCCAGCGTATAGGTTCCTTAGCGTTGATGCTCTGATACCATGATAAAAATGGCAATGTTTGTATTAATAAAATAAAACCCACTGGTTAGCTCTACGAAAAAGAGTCTGAATCAAGAGAATCTGGCTCTACATAACACTCTACATTCTTCATGCACATTACACATTAAATAGAAAACACGTTTTTAGGGAAGTTAGAACAACATCCTAAGAAATAGAAACTAATTCCTATCCTGAGGTTACGTGAACTAACTCAACCTATTCTAGGATATTCTCCATTATCTTCAATAGTTGTAGCCGCTACAACACTTAGCGACACACTGGTAGAACTCTATCTCTCTAATTGGACCTTGTTCATGAAAATCAAGTGTAACACCTCTGGAAGTATTGTTCAGTTCTCATCTCCTCTTGGCTTCCACACTAGCTTGATTGTAAGATGTAGCATCTGCCAAGCTCTTGGTCAATTGACACACATTCCAAGCCAAGGCAACACAGTTATTTCGATTGGGGTTGAGGTGTATATTGGTGCACAAGTAGTATAGTCGTCAGAGTCTTAGTTTCATCTCTGGTGTTTTTCTGCTGCCAACAGGCATGGACAGTACCCCGACGGAGTCACATAGGAACACAAGCATGGCTCCGTTGCCAATGAGCCTATATAGTACCCCGATGGAGTTACTTGCATCACCTCTCTACATAGGAAACCTTTCTCTTCTTTCACCTTATTTATTTTTCATTTTTTCAAACTTTTTTCACTTTTTCATTTTTTTCATTTTCATCTTCGTAACTGTGCATAACACTTATTCATTTCATAGGCGGAAGAGGGATCCTAACTTATTAAGAGCAGAAGAGGTTTTTCCGACATAGAAGTAATTTATTATACCTTTGACGTGCTTGTTAATGTTTTCCCCCTCACTTTACTCTACTTGACTGAGCTGACAAGGATTAACCCAAAAAAAACCAATTAGAGTAGGTGATACTAGTTAGCGCGCAAGTGTTGTGTTTTCACCAAGGTTCACTTCGAACAGTACATATTTTCCTTCGATGTGTCATGGACTAAAAGTAACAAGTTCTTCATACAGAGGCAAGATGACAAATAACCAAGTAGTGATCGTTGCACAAGCCCTCTTGTACTTTACCCAGCTTGCTTCAAGAGTCATACATGGTTTCATGTGAAACTATCATACGAAACAAAACAAGCGAATTACAAACAACAAAGCAAAGAAAGAGAAGAAGAAAAAGTGAAAGTAAAGCAATTAAGCAAACAAGCAAGCAGACAAACAAACAAACAAAGCAAGTAAGAAAACAAGCATGCAAGCAAACAACTCAAAAGAAAAAACTACTCCTAATCCTAAGCTCACAGTGCATGGGTCATCTCACGTGAAGTGATACTTCCAATGCAGCCACGAGTGCATTGGTTGACCCATGTTGGCGAAGGAATAGTTCATGAACAAGGCAGCTGTGTGAACCAGCAAACAAGAAAGATCTAACAATGAAGACAAACACACTCCGAGCTTACAAGTGACCACAGAATAAAGATGAATGAAAGTGCATGACATGCATTATGTGGTGTTTCCATGGTGTTGTGCTACGCTTCGTGTAGATGTTGAGTGTGTGCATTCTCTTGACTGTGACATGCAAGAAAATGTGAGAAAGGTAGAGCACTTATGTTGTGCATGTGTGCTTGTTGTGTAAGATTCCTCCAACGCATGAGCAATGGGATCGTGTTGTTCAAGTGGAGGAAGTGAAATATGGGTGTTAGGTTGATCTTCAATGCAAAGTAGAGAGTGATGAGGAGCCTTGAGTGTTACAACAATTTCCTGACCAGAAGTGAAACCAACCTTAGGATAGTGAGGGCTTGACATAACCATCAGCTTGGGCTAAAGTGCCTTGAAAGTCTAGGGGGTTCCGACTTTGTTAACAGATAGATCATTGTAGACCAATGTCTTGGACAGATTAACAATGATTGAACCAACATCGTGATCAGATGAAGAAGTGGATAGATCATGGAAAACAAGATCGGAAAATTCAAGATGTTTGTTAGGTTCCTCATGATTTGCTGAATTAGGCAGAGGGGTAGATAAGAAGCAAATATGTTCACTCTCTATGTTTTCAAAAAAGATAAATGACAGATAGAATGGATTTTTTGAGGAAGATGTGTCCTCTCCAAACTGTAATGACAGACTAACATCTGATGTGTCCTCTCCGCACTGTAATGACATACTAACATCTAACGTGTCCTGTGAATGATCAGAAGTAGAAGCATCTGGAAATGAGTTTTCAGAAGAGAAATCAATAGTGGCAGAATCACAAGGGATGTCAGGATGAAGTGGATGAGGCACAACTGGAAGGGAGTCATCCTTCACTGCGAGTTTTTCTTTAGGCTCCCGCACACACTCATCATCAATGATAGTGCAGGTTGGCTACATAACACCAACTCCGTCAATAGCTTGATCCTTGTTCATAAAAGGTGAGGACTCTATAATGGGAGAACACAAGACATTACAATCTAGAGGATCAACACAACGCAAGGACAGAGGTCGAGGGAACGGATCAATGTGAAAACAAACATTCTTGAAAGTTGTTATCACTCCTCTGGGTCTCCAAGGCTGAGGAAGAGTCCAGCTAAGGTAACTAGAGACCAATCTTTTGACTTGGTAGCTAGCCCTACCAGGCCTGAGAGGGATCTCTCCAAAGAATCAGAGCCTGTAGAAATTCCCACTGTAGATCAACAAATTATGCAATATACTAAAACATAATACAAGATCTACTTCTACAACACTTTGCAGAAGCTTAATCGAATTGAGAAAGATCAAGAGAACACATATAACTGAGAATGAGAAATCAATCACACATAACACAAAAGAAATAATTTGAGGAAAGCCTCAGCCTAAAACCCAAATCTCTGTATTATCATACAAGTGGAAATCTTGTTCAAGTTACAAAAAGAATCAACTCTCAAGCTATCATGCTCTCTTTGCAATCAAACAATACAGATCACAAACTGAATAGACATAGTATATGTCCTCTTCAAGCCCTCCAAGCCTCCTATTTCCTTGTGCAGTTTTTCTTGGGGTCCAGTGAAGCCACATGTGTGAATTGGACTCATCACACTCACTAAACCTGAAGAAGTAATTGCACAATCCTCAAGGAAATAGTTCCTTCTGCATGCAAGGAATATTCACAATGGAATATTCTATAAACTGATAGTACACTGCCCCTCCATTTGATCTCAAATGGGTCTCTGTCTGAACTGACATGCATGAGTTATTTATGAGAGAATACTCAGTTATCTGAAGTGCAGTAGTTACATGCATGCAAGCATTAACTAACTGAACTTACATTAATTCAACAAACTATTTGAATTAATCTAAATGGACTTGACTTAGTTAACTGAGCCAACTAATTACAACTCATCCTTATCTCTTTAACTGATGGATAAATTCCTCAATTAATGGAGAAACTGTTGCATGTCCCCACATAGACTTCATGTTTGAT
>APFE030424500.1:1117-23579 GCA_000404065.3 Pinus taeda
CCTCAGAGAGGGAAACAGTCCACGGCCTGCGCCAACATGGCTACTACAGGAAATTTATTAATAAAAGAATGAAAATTTACATAAGCTTCTGTCATGCACGGTTAACCTACAAATGACCCTCCATGTGCTTTAAATAGAATTCATGGACCAATCGGGTGTCAAGCCACGGATCAAGTGTCGGTAATAACGAGGAGAGAATGAACCGTCGGATCACTACATATCGTGACCGTCAGAATTGTAAGTTACAAATGTACATAGTAAAGAAACACACTTTACCTAACTCTATACTAGACCAAGTTATACTTAACTATTCCTATGTGTCAGAATATCCTAACAGGCAGCAAGCCGAAATTCCCAAGGGTAGCGCAGTCTTTTGCCAAAGAAGCCCAGTTGCTTGAGGAAGACTGATTTTTCTAAGTGGCAGAAAAATTCGATCCTTCTAGATCAAGTGATTCTAGAGGCAGAGGAAGCAAATTAGATTTTTAGTTGGGCAGATCTCTGGCTAGACGTAGAGGGTTTTTGCAGTATTTCGATAGAGCATAGCCAACGTCAAGGTGGAAAAGAGGAATAGCACACTATAAATTACTCAACATAACTATGGACAAAAGTAACATTTAGGAGACTTCAGATTTTTCTTCCAGATTGGAGGATGAATTTCCTTGCTTATCACGATCAACTTCATAGGGTGTCTCCTATATAGACAATAGAGCATCAACTCACATGACAGGGGTTAGAGAATATTTCTCTAGCTACAAGGGGGAGAAGATGGACTTCCAAATTACTATGGTAAACATAACGAAACATACTCCAGTAGGGAGAGGTACCATAGATTTTCATAGGGAGTCAGGAGCAAGCACCAGCGCTACAAATGTATTACATGTGCTAGGATTGGGTATGAACCTGATTTCAATATCCTAGTTTGTAATGATCCTAAATAGGAAATACAAGTGATAACAACAAATATTCTATGAAACAAAATACCAAAATGAAATGTTTAGCAGACACCAATATAAAATGTAAACAAAGAACTTCTGAGCCATTTTATTAATTTTTCCAAGACAAATATAATAGATGATGGAATGGTGTACCTAGGCTTGTCTCAATGGACACAAAGGACCAAACCCAGGTAGGAAAATGGTTGAGTTGAAGGCTGCCCAGCATCTACACCACTCTGCACTGTGTTGCCTAGAAAATTGGTGCTCTACTGAAGTTTGAATGGCTGGAATGGGTACTAAAACCGCCTAGAAAATTATATCCTTTTAACCTTGGACTCCTTCGTCAAAACCAAGAAAAAGAACGGATTTTTGTTAGTTTTGACTTTTGTTTTTTGACCCCCTTGGAGCCTCACCCTAGTTATGGCTTCCAAATTTGACCAGCTGGAAACTAGCTACAAATCCACCTCCAAAGTCCTCCAAAATGTTGGGTTTACCCTTTCTATCCAACTCCTAACTCACCGAATGAACTCTTGGCTTGACCCAGCTGCTCTCCAAGCAACACGAAATTCTTTTGTGTGGCCGATGCGCTATCTCTCAGCCCAAAAATGTGAATTTTTGGAATGTTGGCTCATCTGGATGAAAGCTCTAGTGAAAATGAATGTCCAATGATGCTACCTTAGCTCTCTCACCTCTTGGAAAGTTGTGTGATCCTTGTTGGTATCAAACTCCCTCTATGTGATACCTGGCTACCCAGAAGTACACACTCTCTTCCTTTGCACTTTTGTTGATGTGTGTCACTTCCCTAGAACACCTGAAAACTCTTGTAGAACAACCTCCCTAGGGCGGGCATGAATGCTCCCTGAAGTAGAGGTTGAATCTCCAGCGTGAGAGACTCATGGCTAAATAGCCTGTAGACATGCTAAACAACAGAGTGAACAAATGTGTGTTTGTTTGCAAATGTCAAAGATGAAAACAAAATGAGAGTTGATCTCTCTTTATAACTCATTGGGCCACCTTAGCCTCATGTGGGCCCCTCCATCCACCCATTTGATTTTACCTCCAAGCATATCGAATGGTTAATTCGAACTCCTATGTGGTAGCCCCCGCATTCCACTAGCAACTAAATAAAGTCGATTTGGCCCCTAAGTCCCTAAGTCGAAAGCGTGGGGCTCTCTTCCTTAATCAAAAATGTGGAAAATTATGTAGCAGAACCATATTACTAATGTGTTTGAGAAGGTACATGACAATCCTCCCATCGGAAATGTTGCTTCCCCTCAAGCAACCTCAAAGTTGGATGCCCCAAAATATGGTCACCCTCCAAGGTGGCATCCTCATCTGACAATTTCTTCCAATGCACCAAACATCACTTGTCCTCAAGCAACGCCTGAACAAACACCCTCTCTGACTGTGGACCCCCACTATCACTTCCAACTTCACCAGGGTCCCAAATGTTCCATTGCATCATGCCTAATCTTTGTACTATCCTATAGTGAAGGAGTCCCTCAGTACCAAGATCCCAAGCCAACCTGATCAACGTGAAGCACCCTCGCTCCACTCACTATCCTGCCAGAAATGGGCATTATAACCCTTGTGTCTATCACCAATAAGTAGAGCATCCTGATGATGTAAAACTCTACCCAAATCCTCATGAAGCTTCTCTACTGAATAGTCCACCCCATGCACTCTGATTGTGGGCCCTTGAAGATACAATTGAATCCCTATGGGAATGAAGCCTCTCCTGCATGAGCTCCTCCTGAAATCCTCTTTCTAGCCATCTTGCCCTGTTGATGAAGTCTCCCACACCCTTAGCAAATCACTAAAACCCGATGGATAATCTTGATGACCCTCCCCTATAGAAACCAGCTCACCCCTATGGGTATCTGAACTGCTAAGTACTATGACACTAGGGTCCCATGCCCAATGCAACAAGAAACTGTCCTGCTTACCCCATGACACCCTAGTCATCACTAACTGTCTAACATGCTCATACTGGAGCCTTCTCTAGCATAGGTCTCAGCCAGAATCTATGTGATGCTCGAGGTTAGGCCCAACCTGCCAAAGCAACCCAATAGTGTTAGCATCTATCCCTCCATGGCTGGCCCCAATCTTGAGCAAAAATCTACCTCGCCCTATGGTGAGGGCTTCGGTGACTCCCCATATGTCTTCTTGTGAATGAATCAATTCGCATGTTATCCTGCCCATGCTCATGGAGGAGTGGAGTATCCCACCAATCCACTGGATCCCTGGATCCCATAACCATACTAGAGGTCCACAACCCCCAATCCTATCTACCTGTCACTATGATATGATGCTAGCTATTGGTACTCCTTTGTGTCCCATCTTTGACTCTTGTAGGTATCCAATAGGTAGGCACCAAGCATCAAGAACCTGTGTTGCAAATAACTAACTGCTCCATGCCTACCAAATCATACAACAAGATCTACTATCCCAACTCCTGATGATGTGCCCTGTTCCTGCTGGAAGCCTAGGCATCATCCTACAACCAAGGGCTACCATCCCTCACACCTCATTCTTACCAAATGTCTCAAGTTGTCAAGCTGGAAAAGCACCATACAACTCCCTCTCAGTCACCTCCCTAAGTGTGAGCCTAGGGGTGGAACATATGCTACCTCGACAATCAACCATGCTATCCCTAAGCCTATATCTGTCAACTCATGCACCTACCAAGTTTCTCAACTAGGGAGTCTCCTCCTAACCCATGACACGTGGGGTCTCATCCAACTACCTAGGGTGAGCCTCCCATGCCTTGCTTCCTGAATGGAGAGTGTCAAGGGGCAATAACCAAACACTATGTGACTGTAAGCAACACCGGAGGAGGATGGGTGGGTATGTCCCGAAGGGTATGATCAAGAGTCTGCTAGAATGCTCAAGAGTAATCCTACGGACATCCCTGTCTTTGCCTTGGATCTGTTGACAAACCCCTTGAAGCACTATCTCTGCTAAACAAGGTGTCACCATATGCTCAACCATGTCCTTATCGATCCTATGTGAGATGCATCCAATGGTACACCTATTGCCCCTATCCATAAGTATCTTTGGAGGTAATGCTCCAAACGCCCACTGCACTGCATCATCTGCCACTACATACCACCCAGTATCACTGCACTCATCAACATGCCATTGTATACCGCAACTTGTCTCTGTACACCATGGAATACCCCCAACTATAGTCATATTGTCTTGTATCGTCCTGTGTCCTGCATGTGTCACTGCACCTGTCACTCCTGCATGTCCTCAATGCAATGTGAGTCACTCCTCCTACCCCACAGTGTCAACCAGCATGCTGTGGTATACCACCATGTATCTCCATGCTCCTCTCCAAGCTATTGCTCGTCATTGCACAGCCCTACACACCACTAGGTGATATAGACTAGAATTGGGTCTGTATGCATCAGGCCACATCCCTCTATATAAAACTGGATGCTATGACCTGACTCTGTGCAGTCTTGTGTACCACTACCTACTATCATACTACCCTGTAACATATGGTATCCCGCATGTGCCAAAATGTCTACCACTCTGATAGTGACCCCACCATAACACACGTCATGTCCCTTTGTCCATCTTGGTAGACCTGAGCACCCTAAATCCACTCTTGTTATGGGAGATATATCTGTTGTGATGACCCTTTGTGAGCCCTCAGTCCTAAACCTAAATAGGAGAACATCATCTCCATACAATATCCAGTCTGGTGGCATACCCATGCCACCTCCTTCAACTAGCTCCTACCAAAGAATGTTAATCATCTTGCACTCACATGCACAACCAACATGCCAAATCAACCAATGGAGTGTGCTCACAAACCACCTGGCCACTAGCATCAACTAGAAATCCCATAAGGAATGCATGCGCTCAGGCACGGTGTTGACTACATCATCAATGCCATAGCCATCCTACATGTTTGATATCAGATAGGAAGCCCCGCTTGGATCCCAATACTAACCAGAGCCTCCAACACCCTCAATGTCTGACAGATCCTACTAAGCTTTACTTTGGACTACGACCATCTCCATGAGTCTAGCCCACTCCACTGGGTACCAAATCATAATCTCTCGCCATCCAACCCCAAGAGAGGGATCGAATGCACAAACTCTAGCACATAGAATAAGCCCTCCATCCCATGAGTGTTGCACCCTGTGCAATTCATGTCGCCTCAACTCACCATCCTATTCAACACATAAAAAAATTTGGGGAGTCTCTGCATCTCTCTCTTCGTGGTGCAAAGGTAGTCTAGCAATGTTGCAAGCCCCATCTATATAAGCCCAGATAGAGCTATTATCTGGAAGTATTGCAACTCTGTTGACGGTCTATGCATCTAACAACTCTAAGTCAGTGGTGGGCCCCAATGAATAATGCTCATCCTCCTCCACCACGTGCTCAACATGAGTCATGAACTGCCCCTCCATGACTAGCTCACTCCCTTTTATGTTCTCTCCATGTTGTTATAGGTGGTTTTCATCCTGCAACTCTATCGTAGATCTGGGTTCCTATGTACCTATCGGCTCCTCATCAAGGGTGGTGATGTCTCTCGGCACCTCATCATCTTGTTGTGCCCTGCTATCACTTGAAAACTCGGTCACGACCTTAGATATCTCAACAACAGATGTCACCTTCTCGATGGTGAACATGTATGTGTCTCCTGGCACCTCATCAATGGATGGTCCTATGGGTGTATGCTCTACTAACTCCCCCAAGGTTTCAACTAGTGCTATCAAAGAGGCCTCCAACAATGGTGACTCTTGTGCCACACTGGGTATACCAATGTGATCCTCACACTACTGTGTGTCCTCTACCTCATGTTCAATCTCCTCCTCAGGCCCCTGATGTCTAAGACTAGGTCTCCACCAGCAAAATTGTCTCCTTGGCTAATCCTCTAACTGTCTCTGGCCTGCCTGCTCCTTTTTAGGAGATTTGGTACCTTGATTCTGTCGGCTTTCCTCACATGGTGTAGATGGTTGTGCTCCCACGTCTTGTGCACCTCTAGTGTCTATGTTGTAAGGACAAGGATGGATCTAGTCTGACACCTTCCTTAGCTGATCCAACCTCTCATCTCTCTAGCAGATTCCACCCCAGAATTCCTGCATATTGAATCTCCCTTGAGCCATGGGTAGTGTACGGTGTAAATCGTCACTGTGCATACATGCCCAAATCTCCCATGATCTTACTGGTTACCCACATCTAGGCCAATATCATGCTTTGATACCACTGTAATGATCCTAAATAGGAAATACAAGTTATAACAACAAATATTCTATGCAGCAAAATACGAAAACGAAATGTTCAGCAGACACCCATATAAAAACTATAAATGGAGAACCTCTGAGCCATTTTATTAATTTTCTGCAAACCAAATATAATAGATGATGGAATGGTGTACCTGGGCTTGTCTCAATGGACAAGCAGGACCAAACCCAGGTAGGAAAAGGGCTGAGTTAAAGGTTGCCCAGCTGTTGCACTGTGTTGCCCATAAAACTATTGCTTTACTGAAGTTCGAATGGCTAGAATGGGTACTAAAACCACACAAAAAATTATATCCCTTTAACCCTGGACTCCTTGACCAAAACCCATAAGGGATTTTAGCTGGTTTTGACTTTGGTTTTTCGACCCCCTTGGAGCCTCACCCCAGCTATGGCTGCCAAATTCGACCTGCTGGAAAATTGTTGCAAATCCGCCTACAAACTGCTCCAAAATGATGGGTTTACCCTTGCTATCCAACTCATAACTCCCCAAATGAACTCTTGAATCGACCCAGCTGCTCTCCAAGCACAATGAAATTATGTTGTGTGGCCTCTACACTGTCTCTCAGTCCAGAGATGTGAATTACTGGAATGTTGGCTCAGTTGGCTGAAATCTCCAGCTAAAATTCCTATCCAACGTTGCCACCTTAGCTCCCTCACCTCTCAGCAAGTTGTGTGATCCATGTTGGTCTCAAACTCCCTCTATGTGATCCCTAGTTGCCCAGAAATACACACTCCCTTCCTCTGCATTGTTGCTAATGTGTGTCACTGCCTCAGAACTCCTGAAAACTCTTGTAGAACAACCTCCCTATGGTGGGTACGGATGGTCCCCCAAAGTAGAGGTTGAATCTCTTGCGTGAGAGACTCGTGGCTAAACAACCGGTAGACTCACTAAACAACAGAGTGAACAAATGTGTGTTTGTTTGCAAATGTCAAAGATGAAAGTAAAATGAAAGCTAATCTCTCTTTATATCTCCTTGGGTCCCCTTAGCCTCATGTGGGCCCCTCCATCCACCCATTCAATTTTCCCTCCAAGCATATTGAATGGCTAATTCGAACTCCTATGTGAGTGGCCCCCACATTCCACTAGCAACTAAATAAAGTCGATTTGGCCCCTAAGTCCCTAATTCAAAAGTGTGGGGCCCTTTTCCTTAGTAAAAAATGTGAAAAATTGTGTAGCAGCGCCCTGTTACTAATGTGTTTGAGAAGGGGCATGACATAGTTACAGGATAAGGGGTATGATATTCACTTTGTAGGGAAGAAAGTGTTTGTCAAAGACCCAAGCTGAAAAAAGGTAAGACAAATTGGAGTTCAAAGTAATAGATTGTACCAGTTACAAAATGATTCACCATGACACTAATAGGAAGCGATAGTAGAAGTGGGAAGGAGATGAATGAGTTATGGCATAGGAGAATGGGACATATACACCATGGAGCACTCATGATGCTCAAAGAAATACTAATAGAGGTTCGAAAACTTGGCACATAACATGACAATGTGTGCAGAGGATGTGTACTTGGGAAGTATGCTAAGGCAAAATTTCCAATAAGTGATAGTAGAGATGATGGCGTGTTAGGACATACATTCAAATATTTTCAGCCCTATGTCCAGTAGATCTCTCAGTGGTGCTAAATATTTCGTCACCTTTACTGATGACCATTTTAGGAAAACCTGGATCTACTTCTTAAAGACCAAAGATGAGGTCTTCGATCATTTCAGAGAGTTTAAATCTCTCATGGAGAATATGACAGGGAAGAAGATCAAGATGCTTCTCTCATATAATGGTGGAGAATATATTGATAAAGAATTCATATATTTATGTGTGAAGGAAGACATTAAGAGAGAATGGACAACTCCATATAATCCACAACAAAATGGTTTAGCAGAGCAAAAAAAACATAACCATTGTTGAAGCTACAAAGGCTATGTTATATGACCAATATCTACCCAAATTTATGTGGGTAGAGGCATGTAACAAAATATTATATATTCATAATAGTACCCCTCATAGAGCATTGGGGACGAAAATTCCAAAAGGAGTCTTCACAGGGAAGAAGCCAAAAGTTAGCCACTTCATAATTTTTGGCAGCATTACTTATTGCCACGTGCCAGATGATAAACATACTAAACTGGATGAGACTGCAGAGAAGGGGTTCTTCATTGGGTACAACAAAACCTCAAAGGCATACAAAATATACATTCATAGCAATAGGAAGATTGCAATAAGGTGAGACGTGAAGTTCTTGGAGGACCGAGCTTTCAGGTGATGCCTACAAGTGATCAGAATTAGTCAGCATAAGCTCCTTTAGTCCAACAACAGGGGCAGGCATGAGGACAGTTATAAGGATCGAGTACTGCGACCAATACCAGTATTTCCTCAGGTGAAAAAAATCCAAGGAGTTCTCAGCAGAGGGAGCAGCAGAGGCAGGATGAGAAAGAGTTTGTTGAACCTACCACGACGAGTGGTCAAGCCAACAGAGAGGCTCGTCAGACATTGAGACATGCAGAGGAGTTTATTGGAACTCTTAGGACAAACAAAAGACAATGCTAACAATCAGACATATACCAAGCATTGGCAGCTCAAGTTGCAGAACCTTATAGCTTTCAGGAAGCCGCACAACATCAGGTATGGGTAGATGCCATGGTAGAAGAGTATAGATCTATCATGATGAATGTTGTTTGGGAGGTATTCCAAGGCTAGAAAACAAATCAGTTGTAGGTTCTAGATGGATCGACAAGATCAAATATGCTGCAAATAATACTATGGAGAAATACAAGGCTATGTTCATGGAAAGGGGGTATGCACAGAAAGAAGGGATAGATTATGAAGAGACCATCACCCCATTTTCCAGATACACTTCTATCCGATCAGTTAAATCCCTAGCAACTCAGATGGGATGGAAGATTCACCACATGGAAGTCAAGACAACCTTCTTGAATGGGGCAATAGAGGAAGAAGTGTACATAGAAAAAACAGAAGGCTCCGAGACTCATGAGAAGCACACTCATATGTGCAGACTGAAGAAAGTTTTATACAGACTCAAGTAGGCTCCCAGGGCATGGTATGGTAAGATTGACAACTACTTGGAGCAGATGGGATTTGCCAAGATTAAGTCAGATCCAAACCTTTACTATTTGATGTTAGAGGGTGAGCCACTCATTCTATTTTTGTATGTGGATGATTTATTTTTGTCAGGATTATTGGGGCTCAAAGAAGAATGCAAGAGAAACCTGGTGGCATAATTCGACATGCATGATTTGGGGTTGATCCATTATTTCCTAGGATTGGAAGTTTGGAAGAAGGATGGGGAGATCTTCCTTGGACAAGGAAGATACACTACAGAAATTATGAAGAGGTTTAGAATGCAAGATTGCAGACCCATGTATACGCCCATAATCACCAACTGGAAGAAGATAGATGCATCGGATGACAAGGATGTTGACCCCACCTTGTATAGACAACTTATTGGACCTCTCATGTATCTAGTCAATACGAGACCAAATATTTTCTTTGTAGTTAATACCCTTATTCAATTATGGTAGAGCCAAAGAGGGTACATTGGGAATCAACAACGCACATTCTGAGGTGTGTGCATGGCACAATTGAGTATGGGTTGAGATATACCCAAGGAGATGATATCAGATTATGTGGATTCACAGATTCAGATTGGGCAGGTAGTTCAATGTACAAGAAAAGTAACTCTGGGTAATGCTTCAGTGTTGGATAAGAAATGGTTTCTTGGTGCAGCAGGAAGCAAAAGTTAGTAGCACTGAGCTCCGCAGAAGCAGAGTATAGGGAAGCAAGCACAGTGACGTGCGAAGCTATATGGCTTCGGTATTTGCTAGTGAGCTTGTTCAGGCAGAAGATGGAGGCACCCAATGTCTATTCTGATAATCAAAGTTGCATGAATCTCTATGAGAATCCAATGTTTCATGACAGGCCAAAACACATATATTTTTGATGTCATTTCATCAATGATTGTGTACAACGTGGAGCAGTCCAGCTACAGTATGCTCCCACAGAAGTGCATGTTGTAGATATACTCATGAAATCTCTAGGAAGAGCTAAGTTCATCTATTTTAGAGAATAGATGGGTATGGTGGAGAACTTGTTTTAGTAGTAGAGGTAGATTACCTTGGATGATTCTCAATTGCAGCAACAACAAATGAGAGGGAGTTGCAGTGCAGATGCAATGTTGGTAGTAGTACAATAGGGTCAACAACAGCACATAGGCAGCGTACATCAGATTTACGTAGTGGTTGGTTGGAATCAGCAGCCATATATCAGCAGTGTGATAGGAGATGATGCAAGGACAGGGTGTTGTGATAGGGAATGCAGCACTAGAACACATTCCTCGCTTAGATGGAGTGTTAGTTTTTGTAGCATAAGATGTGTTCTAGCCACGAAATTTGGTGGAGAGGGTATAATACATGAGATATCCAAAACCCATAAATCGTTTTTGGAAATTCCACCTAGAAGTGTCTCAATTAGATTATTAATCGTTTTTTTAATATTTCCTAATTATAAACTTAGGGAATATGGTTAATTAATTAGTATTAATTGAGATAAGGTGAGAATCATCTAAAAACTCACATGGATTGATCTAGAAATTATCTTAGCCATCGATTATGTTTTAACCTTGGTTGTTGGTGTTCCAATGGTGAATTATAAGAGGAGGTTGATGTGGTGATGGAGATCACACCAGTGTAGATACTCAGTTACCCAAGCAGTTCGATTTTCTCAGTATCAGTAGCTCAACAGAGAAGATAGATTTAGAGGGTGAAAAACAAGTGAAAGAGGAGGGTAGCGACATTTTGGGAGGAAGGTTTCTAGTCCCCGAAAGAGGAAAAGGAAGGAAGGCCAAAATTCTCATAGGGCCAGCGTAAGCTCTGAATAGAGAGTGATGTAGGAGGCTCAGTGCAGAGGCTAGAGAGTTAATTTCAGAGGCATAAATTAGCTCTAGGGTGAGAGGAAATTCTCACCATAATTTGGCTAGTTGCTAAAGAATAATAATAAAAGCCTCATTTGTTGCACCAGTATTCCCAAATTGGGATTTTTTCGGGGACAATTGTCGAAAAATAACTATGTCAAAATTCTTGTGTATGTGTGCTATAATTTCTTCGTTTTCAGTATTTTATTTTCACAATATTTTTATGGTGAAAATTGCAGTTATGATTTTATTCATTGTTTGTTGTAGAAAATAAATTGCATAATTAAATTTTCAGTTAGAAGAATAATTTCTAGTTGTTGCGACAGATAAAATTTTCACATGAATGTTGGTGCGAGCAAAGGGGGTGAAACTAAATTTTGGACTCGAGTTCCTGTAGGGTCTTTGGAGGTTCACTCTGCTTGATTGTTAAGGGTGTCGCTCAATTTATTATGGGGAGTAATTTCTCACGGAAAATTTAAGTCTGCATTAGATTTTATCTTTTGGGTTTTTGTTGTGGCTGGGTTGGATTTTTGTAGATCTAAGTATCTACTTTTTTATAGCTCGTGGGTGGGGTTCATAGCTTGAGCTATTGAGTATATTTTATCTCTTGATTATGCCAAAGGTCAAGGGGTTATGTCTAAATTTGAAACTGTAAATGTTGGTTGAGTCTTTGTGCTATGTAGGGTTTGTTTTGATCCTTGGGTGTCTAAATTTGGGGGTTCTAAAATTGTGGGGTGGCCTTGGCCTCAAGGTTATTACAAATTCCTAGTCTTGGGTGGTGTAGGTGGGGGTTCAATTGTTATTAGTGTCAAGGCTAACGATAAGTTAATAGATCCTTCTCTATCAATTTCAGGGTTGAATCTTGAGTTGGATTCAACTTCTTGGAGGTATTGTGATGACCTGGCTTATTTTTCCCTGGTTGTGTTGGTTTCAATTCTAGTCTGGTCTTTTGTCCCTTTGCAAGTAGAGGCTCACATAGAAAGTGTTGGGAATATGGCCCTGCTTCTACCATGACTTCGAAGCAAAGGGGAGGGATCAGGAGGGGAGGTGGTGGTTGCTCCTTTCTAGAGAAACATGGTGCTCATTTTTTTCCCACGATTTGGCCACCACCTTCTTCAACGTTGTCCTACTGGAAACACATAAAGAGATTCACGAGCTTGAGACTAAAGCTGGAATTGAGAGATAATCACTCGAGATTTGGTATTGATGGAGGAAATGTCAACTTGGGTTCTTCACATTGGGCATACTAGGGGAAGGAAGAGGCAATAGGTCAACTCGGTAACCTTTCATTAGCAGATGAAGACCCTCCTTGACTTGGTCATGAGGGACAAACAAATAGAGAGGTATAACATCTTCACTTCTCTGGAAGATGTTTAAGAGGATGTTGAGAAATAAAAGGTTTTGACTTGATAGATCTGACTCTCAGTTGGATCATATTGAAATTCATAGACCATGTGATTTTGATGGTGGGGACCTAATGAACCCTCCTGGATCCAGTGCAAGGGCTCTCATAAATATTCCTTCATATGACAATGAAGAGAAAATGTAGCAGTAGGTGGGGTGGTAGGAGGTCTTTCTGTGTTTCCTTTTGCTGTGTTGGGTTGGATGTGTGGAGGGTATATCTTCCTCTTTCCTAGTTGGTGGTTAGTCTGTTTCATGTTTGGCTCATGCTCTGGTGTTTTATGGTCCGCAATTTCTGGGTTAAGTTTTGTTATGACTTTGTAGTCAGGTTTCGACTCATATCTATGTTTTTTTATGGTTTTAATAGAATAAATGCCCCTTTCAACGTTAAATCCTGGAATTCTGATGGTTTATATGTATGCACACATTTTGATACCTATGCGGGACTTTAGTTTATTTGTATTTTAGTCGATGTTTGTATGAGGCAACAAATGAATTTTTGGTGTGCAAGTCCCTATAGCTCTAAGTCTCTTTTGCTAATAATGTTTGTAGGTTTATGCTGAGGATCCACAAATCCTCTAGCAGTAGTATGTATATCTACCTAATCTCTTATATCTTAGATTTTCAGTAATATAAATGCATCAACTTTCTAAAAGAAAAAATTATAATAATATATTTTTTTAAATTTAATATAAATAGAATAATATTTTTCTAATGTAATATTCATCATAGAGTAATTTATTTACCAAAATATTATTTTATAAACATATTTTATGATATTTTATCTCCCTTAAAATTTGATAATTTGGAGTTAAAATGGATCTATGCTAGTGGTAAATAATTTTTTTTACCATAATGAGAATATTTGTATTAATTGCAAAATTTGTATTTGGATCACAACTGTACAGGGGAGCTACATTATGATTTTCTTCCATATTCGGTATCATTTATAGACCCTTGAACTAAAATTATCCTTTGAAAAATAATATAGCTGACACTAAGCATATATGGGTCCTTAAAGGTGAATGGCTTCTAATAGATCCCCAAAATTAAATAAAACTTGCAATATATGTGTAGGTTTTAACCCCGTACATAAATTACCTACATACGAATTCTAAAAAACAAAAAAAAACAATGACAAGGGCATAAAACATAAAACATATATACACAAAGATTTTCCCCTGGATCCAAAACCGAGACTACCAGATTGATTTTTCATTATGTTCCTTTCAATGTTACAATACATATATATACATGCCGAAGCATCCATAAACCCAAATCCATTAACCGTGGATTAGAACATAACCGTAGTTCCCTTGACCAAATCTACAACCATGGAACGAAAACCATTGTGCCCAAAACCATGTGCAAAATCCATGCACAAACCATAGGTAGGTCTGCCCACCTAATATAGGGTCCAAAAAAAAAAATCGGGGCGCTGCTTCGGACCCCATGTAGGTGGGCTATCGCGCCCCTACATACCCCCCTGTGACCCCCGACACATGGGGTAGTCATGGAAAGAATATAACACAACCCAACAATGTGTAGCCTACTTCAAAATATAATCATTTACTACATATTTCCTTGAATCCGTGAAATTTTTATATTTGAACGTAGGATTCATGCTTAATCCACTAAGGGATGGAGGATGGTCTAAATTGACCATTAACCATCAACTCTCCAAACTTCAAATTGCAGTTTTTTTTGGTACATTGATCTCCTTCCTGGTTATTATCCCTTGAAATGGGCTTTAAACTCATCTTTGGGATACCTTTTGATATCTTTTTAATTAAATTCAGGAAATTATATAGTACTTTGTCTCTATGGGAAGATCTTTTGACCAAATATTGAGTTATTAAAAGGGAATCACCAACACAATTAAAGAAGAGACCTGAAATTCTTTGGCTAGAAAAATACCTTGAAATAAACCATAGGCTTCTACCTAATTATTTATCATCTTCCCCAACCCCCATGAATATTCTAAAACTTTGATTTCTGTAGGGCTAGTGGTGAATTTTATTTTATTTTATTTTTCATTTTTTTAATATAGTAATGAGGATATTTGTATTAATTGCAAAATCTGTGCCTAGATCACAATTGTACATCATGGTTACATTATGTTTTTGTTTATATTATGATTTATTTCCATCTTCAATATCATCGGCAAACTCTTGAACCAAAATTATCCTCCTAAAAAGAATACAACCAACAATAAGCATATATCGATTTTTGCAGTTAAATACCTTCCAATAAAACACAAAAATTAAACCAAACTTACAATAAATCTAACCTACTCCAAAATAAATAATCTCTTTAATTAATATTACATTAAAAAAATATTATTCAATTACTTTAAAAATTTACATTATTATAATTATTTACTTATATATTTTTAAAAAATTTTATGAAAATTTTAAATTAAATCATAAGACTTAAATAATTATAATTAATCAAATTTATATTATGAAAATTACTCTAAAAGATCAAGGTTGGCAATATTAAACATCTTATAGTTTACTTGTGATAATTGGGTTCCTCCACTCTCACTTTCATCCTCCATATAAGGCTTTCATCAATTCCTTATTTGGCTCTCCGAAGCCACTTCTTCTTTGTATAGCTTTGAAGAATGTTTCCAAGAGTTCAATAGGTAGTATATTATGTTGTATTGTTTTCTTCAACAAATTAAATAATAAATATTTGTTACTTGAATAAAGTTTGAAAATATTTCGTATTTTGACGTTTAGAAAATTTTAAGGGGAAAATCTAATTTAATAATTTAAAGTTAATCCCAACCAAATTTTTAATTCTTTTTATTTTTATTTTAATAAAGGTAGAAAATCTCTTATAGTATTCAATTCAATGTATCTATAGCATCCACTTGAGTTATGATGTGTTTCTATTGAGATTATTCACTTTTGGATACCTACAAGTTCTTAGTTTTGTTGAATTATGTTTTCCTACTCACATCTTCAGTTTGTTCCCATTTTTTCTTCTTTCCTTCTATTTAGGTGAATTTATTTCCTACAAACTATTTGTAATGAACCACGATTAGCAAGGAATTATCATCATTAGCTACCGAAGTGAATTTGGATGAGCTCTGACCCAAAACCCTGACCAACTAGGAAGTGGCTAATGAACCTCTTCGAAATCTTCTCCACAAACCCAACTAACTAGGGAGAGGTTGACGAACCTCTCCCAAATCTTGTACACACTCAAACATGCTTAAGGATATCCAAGCCCTTCTAAGAAGTGTAGGGAATATTAACTAGAGGAACAAAATAAGTAGCTTTCCATTTTCTCTATAAATTTTAAGTGCTTCAAACATGAGCTTTCCTCCAACCTAGATAACTTTTTGACACAATAACTAATTCATTCTCATCATTCTACCACAGAATGGACACGGGGGCTTCACTCAATGAACCTATGACATATCACGTGTGTTCATGGCATAATATACAATACCCTTAATTTGACTACATATTGGTAAATACCTCTAAAAATAGCATAATTTAACCCCCTACCAATATGAACCCAATACACCTTCCCAATTTGAAAAACTCCTTCTTTCACTAAATATTGTAGCTATCCATTTTTCCTTTAACATTTTTTATAGCCCTTTATATTTTTCATTAACTTTGAGCTCCATTTTTTATACCTGCTAATATAAAAACCTTTTACCTCCTGTAGAATCAACCAATATATTATGTCATTTTTTCCTCAATATATATCCCCCAATATGAATGCATAGCAAGCCCCTAGTGAAGCCCCCGTGAGAATGGACTAATGGGTATACAAGCTAATGAATTTTTCACTAAATGAAAATTCAAATGATGGCGGCCCTCTTGGTTTATCCCCACTCCTTAATATACTTCAACATGCTACTACATATCCACTTATAGAACAAGTAACTGTAGAATTTAATCATTGATTTAATACTTGATATTCCATTAAAAGATAAAAAACATTGTCTACTAATACAATTACTTATTACTACAACTATGTCATATATAAGCTTGATCAATTCATGAGGTGTAAATTAGATGGTTTTTATGGGATTTAGTCCCATAAAATCTTATACTCAAATTTAATGGGAAAGATTGAGAATAAGAACCAATTGTGTGAGTTACATTGTACCAAAAGACACTTGCATCGTCTTAGTCTCACAAAATAAGACAGTAAAAATAATGACAAATAAGTCATCACAATCTTTTACGATCTCCTAGTCCAAGAGAGAACCATCCTAACCATAGAATATGGGATGTCAAAAGAAATGAAAGCATGCTTGTGAATTTTAAGAAATTCAATAATGTGGACCATGATAACCATAATAACAAGGAATGTCCAAAAAGTTACAAGAAGTTTGTGAAATTTAAAAATAATACACATTGGAGAAAACAAGAGGAAGGCTTATCAAATTTTAAATTTTCAAAAATGTGGTTTGGAGGAATAAGAATGAAAATAGAGGAAAGTAGAAAACAAATGTAAAGAAAGAAAGTTCGAATGAGAAAAAGACAAGAAAAGTGGAGATCACTAAATACAAGATAGGTCTCACTATGGTGAAAGTCATGTGAAATGAAAATGGTAAAAGTTTTCGAAATCCCATTACATAAGTTATAAGCAAAATTCTAATAAATAAAATATATTGATTTAATAGTAGTAGTTTAATTTAATAATACTTTATTTTTTATTAATTATATTAAAATATTATAATTTCAAATTATTAAATTTACGCCATGAAAAAAATACTAATCCATATTATATTAAAAATTAAAAATAAAATTAAAATAACAAAACATTATAATTTTATGAAAACCTAAACTACGTTAATGAAAAAAATGAATAAATAATTTCATTAAACTACTGAGATATAACCTACTTCATAAAACTAGGCAACTCCATTAAACCTAAATGAAAAAACATAATAATTTTTTATTAAAAAAATTATACATAATAGCCACGTCTCTCAATCTCAATGTCTCTGAAATACAAAATGATCACATCTCAATGTCAATGGATTGGCGTTGTTTTTTTATAAATTTAATCTTTGATGATATGGAAGTACGGAATATTGTTTTTAATTTAAATTATTAAATTGAGAAATATTATTTATTAAATAATAATAATAATAATAATAAATAACACAACACAGTTCACGAATGGGAAAAATTTATAAATGGAAAGGAGAAAGGTTGAATATCTTTTAGATTTATTTAAAAGGATCAAATCTCTTAAAAACAAAACAAAGAAACGTTACCACAAACTCCATAATATGAAAAAAAAAACAACCATTATCACAAATTCCATATTATCTAAACTCTAAAGAGAGAAAGTTTGAAGAAATGAAAACATACATTAAAATAGAAATTATAATAATTGCATATTCTAAGGTTACTACAGACTTCAGTACAAACTGAAAATTCATATATTTACCCAAATAAATATTATATCACAATCTAAATCAAAATACTCTAGTAGTACTTCTTTTTCAGCTATCATCTGCCACAGAAACCCTGCTCAGTTTGCTCGGCTTTCTTTGGAAATTCCCTCTGCCTCCTTTTTGAGAGCCCGAGGGACGGAACGATAATAGCAGAGCCCTCGCTGGCATTATGGAGTATAAAATAAGTAAGTTCGTCAATGGATGTTATCTCAGGTTGTTGGGAGGGTTTAATAATAATTTTTCCACATCGGTTTTAATCACTGCTGCAACATGAATTGTTGACGTTAGATGACGCAACCATATGTAACATGATGTAATTGATGGGATTTATATGATCCATGCTTTTTCCAAGGGTCGCCCCCATTTTAAAAATAAAATACTTAAGGCGAGCCATATGGCGATTGTGTACGCTGAAGTGGCTTGCAGGATTTATGGAAAGGTGGGACATGTGATGGGCTGTGGATTTTAAATTTGTCTAGAAAATTATAGAAATTTAGTAATATTTTGATGAAATTTGGTAATTTTTTTGTGTAAATTTAAGTTATAGTTATTCAAAATTTTAGGTACCCTCTTGTTTTTAATAATGTTAAATCTATTACATTATTCAATTATTCCTAATGCTAAATTTTTAAATTTTTTTATCAAATTTCAGCTCAATAGACAACACAGTCTATATATCCTTAACTAGATCACACCTGAATGAATTATTTGATATCCTTAACCAGATCACACCTAAAGAATTGAAGAATGATTTGATTGGCAGATATCTCAGATCACACCTGAAGAATTGAAGAATTATTTGGTTGGCAGATGTCTCAGATCACGCCTGAAGAATTATTTAGTTGGTAGATGTCTAATCAATCATTCATGAAAGCAGCTTTTGGGTTGGCCAAAGTTGTTGGGCTCTGGAAGCTTTGCATTCCAAATGAGTGGGTGGGATAACAAGTTTTTGAAATGCTTTTCTTTGTGGCCAAGTTGCAGGTGGTAAGTTGGTAGGAATTTGGGTGTACCAGGTTAACAGCTACGCACTTTCTTCGTTTCAAGGTTTTCAGGGTGGTTACGTAAAGGGTTTTTCAAAAATTATTAAATAAGTTACAAATGTTTAATGAAATTTGATTGTATTTAATTTTATATTATAATATTAGAAATATTAAAAATAATTAAAAGGGTGATCAACCTTTTAAAAACAAAGCGGAAAGTGAATATCTTTAAAGATGAAAAATATATATATATATTTTTTTCCTTTACTAAAGATTATATAATTAGCATTTGCACTTTAGGGTGTAAAGGAGACGAAGTTAAACAGAGAGCTAGTTTAAAAATGTGATATGGAGGAGATCTCTACAGTGTTGGTTTATGAATTTCTACAGTGTTAATTTGTCTAAACTTACACTAGAAAACAAAGTTAAAACAACTTGATATCATGTTTTTTAATAAACCAAAATACAAACAAACTGAACTCTCCAAAACAATCAATATGAATACCACATATCTAAAGACAATGATGAAATGATTTATGTGGACTCCATAAAACAATTAATTTGAATAACACATATCGAATGAGAACAATAAAATCATTTATGGCTCACCGTAATGGTGACAACCTTCTCTATGGTGTTATGTCTTGTTGTTGGTGCCATTTTGTATAAGGACATTGGAGTTTTTGGAAATAACATTAAACTAATATAGATTCATCCTGAATACGGATCTAACATGAGATGAGAGGGATCCAATATTTTGACATGCAGATTTTTTTATGAGAGGACATTATTTAAATGTTTTGTATAGTTATTTAATTTTTATTTTTATTTTTTTATTTTTTTTTGCCGATATGAGCAAAATTTCAATTTTGATGATGGATAGACATCGTTACACATCATACTGGGTTGTAGAATGAGCCTCTCAGCTCAATAAATTGATTTCATTCAAATTGAAAGAGCATGATTCTTGTATGCAAAGAGGGAGCTTGGTATGATACTTTGTGATTGGGATGGTTTGTTATCAAACACTACAAAGTGTTTCTTACAACACCAATTGTTTTTGGATTGATTTTGGCTCATGCACAAAGCATACTTTCGAATATTGTTTCCATATATCATAAGTAATGGATTTTAGTTACTTATTATGCACTCTTAACTAACTGTGCATTGCATTGTGTCGTTGCTATCAACATTTAATGATCTTGTAATTTCACTGTGCTGAGCCCTGACTCCCTTGTGCACATACCCTGTGGAATTAGGATTTTTCATGGCGCCCCTTCAGGGGTGTCATTTTTTTTATTATAGATGATGTCCACATGTCCTCGGAAATTGTTCTCAAACCATATACCTAGAATAATAACCTATAATGCTAGTCATCAACTATGTGCTTGTCCAGAGACCAAAATCATTTTGATTCAAGAACCTTTAAGAAAGAACAACAACATCTATGTCATATCATAATAGGACGTTCACCTTCTTGGTGAAGATAATGAGGACGAAAATAAATTTTAAACAAACTCATTAGATGTAGATTTCTGTGGATTTTAGATTTTAGTCTCCAAGTTTTAGATTTTAATTTCATGAAAAGGATCTAGACAAACTCATTAGATTAGATTTTCTGTGGATTTTATTCACTAAGTTTCTGATTTAAATTTCATGAAAAGGATCTATGTCACATCGTAGTAGGAGGTTCACCTTTCTAGTGAACATAATGATGCCGAAAATAACTTTTAAGCAAACTCATTAGATGTAGATTCCTGATGGTTTTAGTTTAAATTTCATGAAAATGGGTTGAGGATGAGAACCCATTATGAGTAGATAAAAATTATTCTACAACACTTTCAGGGTTAATGAAACTTTTTACAATCTTAACGACATCTTACAAATGGACATATCTTTTTCAATTCAATAGTGTCTTCAACTTCACTCTATTCGTAAGAAAATTTATACGTGTGTGTTTTTGCTAAGAAAAACATATAGATACCAGAAAAAAAAAGTGTGATTGGAAGCTCAGCTCAAGGCACTTCAATCAACCATAGAAGAGGAAGAGGCATCCCACAAATTATTCAAAAAACAGTAGAAGCAGAATGTGACATGAGAATAACACAATTAGGAGAGGAACTGGAGGATAAAATTCAAGTTTCTATTGCTTAAAGAAAGTGAGAAACATCATGCCCATGCAACAAATGGTGAATCCCAGCAGAATTCAAAAAATACAATTCCCTTAGGCACCCCCACAAAAGGAATTCAGAGAGAGACTTTTCTCAACTCCTGTTGATGCCTCGAAAATCGCTGCAACAACATTGGGGAAACCACCCGGTCCGGACCTTAGTACAGCTCCTTTTCTGTTTGGGGTAGTGGCTCCAACTGGGGATAATGGGACCAGTTTCCCAGAAATAGATAAATGGGATGGGTGAATGGTTTATAGATTACACTAGCGGTGAGCGAAAGGCTAAAACTATTAACAGAAATATAAATAAATGAAACTATCCCGGGAATCTATTGAGCTCTAAAGCGTAGAATTTGATGTTCTATGTCTAAAAGACAAGCATATAGATCACTGTATCTTTCCAACATAGATATTAAATCATTTAAGATTGTTGTGCCTAAATAGTTAAGCAGAGCGATTGAAGCGAAATTACCACACTTTATACATCTATATCATCGTCATACACATGATTAAAAGCAAAGGCACATCACTAAACATCCAATAGTTGAATGAATAAGATATGATGTTATAGCGCATGCATATAATCAACGATAGCAAGAATAATTACATAACAATTTATATAAACGGAATGAATTCAGACATAGATAAAAATACCATATGAGCTGTGTGACACTCCCAGATATCAATCGCTATGTGCAGTTCTCCCTTTAACGCAAAAACACTCTCAATCAACGACAATAGTGCACAATTGCATAAAGAAACTTCCTCATTAAAGTAAGAACAACTGGTCGAGTTTCATAAAAGAATATCAACTGAAGCACAGTAGTGCAAACTTCAGTCTATTGAGTCTCTTACAAAATTTTACGACCCTTTCTAAAAACATGAAAGGGTCTATAAATACAATACTAATTTAAATATCTACTAAACAGAAATGCTACTAAACTGATATCAATAACTTTTGATCCTATTTTGGCTAGCGGTCTAGCAAGCTGGAGGGTGATTCATCAAGTCGGCTGCTTTCCTTTGAATCTGAGCTGATTTATTGCAAGCATTGGCTCAACTTCCGGAGGTTTGTTGAGGCGCGAACTGAGCTGGGTAGCATAGGTGGCATCTTGAATATCGGGAATCATACACCCGATTGCATCTGTTAAACACTTCAGGGCGACTCTTTGTGTATGTGGCTTAATTAGGAAGAGCCAATATGCTTCCAAGTTTAAACTATTAATCCCGGCGATTAATCTTCCCTTTTCTTCTAACTCAGGATAACATGATTGCTCCAATGTATTTGTTTTTGTCATCTTTCCTGGTGTACATTGGGAAATCATATTTGCCAAGTAGAGAGTGTTGTTG
>APFE030424500.1:38054-58821 GCA_000404065.3 Pinus taeda
GAGAGATCGTTTATTAAAGTAGCCAAAGACCTATCATCTCCATATTTAGTAAGAAACTGCTCTTGGTAGGTGTCCCAACTGGTAATGGAACCAGAGGGTAAAGAGAAATACCAGGATCCTGCTGATCCTTGCAAAGTATAAGGGAAAAGTCTAACAACAACATCTTGTTCTGTTACCCCTTTCAAGTTGACTGACAACATGAAATTATTAATGTGTTCCTCGGCCTGGGTTCCATCATCTGGATTAAACTTGGGGAGCCATTTTTCCGGATAATCTGGTAATGGATGCAATGGTGCAGGCATATTGACTGCACCAGGTCTGGTCCATGGATCTACCATTGTATAGCACCGGTGGTTGATACTACCGTTGGGATTCCAGATGTATGGGAAGTAAATAATATCGAGGAGTGAGCAGATTGAGATGTTGAGGCTTCTATTCTCTGGTGGACAACAATATGTAATGGAGGAGTGGGTGGTTGACTTTGCAGATGGGGAGATGAAATGTATGATGCGGATGAAAGTTCTACACTATCAGACCCTTCAGTATATTTCTTGGCTTTTTTCCTTTTGGGTAAAGGGAACTCAATGGGTTCAATACCAAGCTTTTCACTTTGAAGTTTGGTAAGTGGATGAGATAGATTGAACTGCGAAGTCACACTACTTTGTGATACCTCAGATCTCTGTGGCGAAATCGAGAAGCTCTGAAGTTTGTGGATAAGAGACTGGACTTCAGGGGATTCAAGACTTAATTGTTCTGGAGTATGATGGGTTTGAGCATGGTAGTGATTCCCTCTTCTTCTTGATTGTAGGCTGGAGAACCAGCTGCGATCGAGATAACGAGGAGACTTTGGAGGGAGAATACTCTTAGAATGGCTTGGAGATTTGGTTTGCTTGCCATTCACAGTCAGGGCCCTCCTTCTAGTGCCAAAAATGTTGATGCCTCGAATAATCGCGTTGCAACAACATTGGGGGAAACCACCCGTCCGGACCTTAGTACAGCTCCTTTTCGTTTGGGTAGTTTGGCTTCCGACTGGGATAATGGACCAGTTTCCCAGAAATAGATAAATGGGATGAGTGAAATGGTTTATAGTAGAATTACACTAGCGATAAGCGAAAGCTAAAATATTCAACAGAATATAAATAAATGAAACGGATCCGAATCTATTGAGCTCTAAAGCGTAGCGTTTGATGTTCTATGTCTAAAAGACAAGCATATAGATGACTGTATCTTTCCAACATAGATATTAAATCATTTAAGATTGTTGTGCCTAAATATTTAAGCAGAGCGACTGAAGCGAAATTACCACACTTTATACATCTATATCATCGTCATACACATGATTAAAAGCAAAGGCACATCACTAAACATCCAATAGTGGAATGAATAAGATATGCTGTTATAGCGCATGCATATAATCAACGATAGCAAGAATAATTACATAACAATTTATATAAACGGAATGAATTCAGACATAGATAAAAATACCATATGAGCTGTGTGACACTCCCAGATATCAATCGCTATGTGCAGTTCTCCCTTTAACGCAAAAACACTCTCAATCAACGACAATAGTGCACAATTGCATAAAGAAACTTCCTCATTAAAGTAAGAACAACTGGTCGAGTTTCATAAAAGAATATCAACTGAAGCACAGTAGTGCAAACTTCAGTCTATTGAGTCTCTTACAAAATTTTACGACCCTTTCTAAAAACATGAAAGGGTCTATAAATACAATACTAATTTAAATATCTACTAAACAGAAATGCTACTAAACTGATATCAATAACTTTTGATCCTATTTTGGCTAGCGGTCTAGCAAGCTGGAGGGTGATTCATCAAGTCGGCTGCTTTCCTTTGAATCTGAGCTGATTTATTGGAAGCATTGGCTCAACTTCCGGAGGTTTGTTGAGGCGCGAACTGAGCTGGGTAGCATAGGTGGCATCTTGAATATCGGGAATCATACACCCGATTGCATCTGTTAAACACTTCAGGGCGACTCTTTGTGTATGTGGCTTAATTAGGAAGAGCCAATATGCTTCCAAGTTTAAACTATTAATCCCGGCGATTAATCTTCCCTTTTCTTCTAACTCAGGATAACATGATTGCTCCAATGTATTTGTTTTTGTCATCTTTCCTGGTGTACATTGGGAAATCATATTTGCCAAGTAGAGAGTGTTGTTGACTAAATCAACTAGATTGCTAGAAGTTGATCTACATCTTGAAGCTGCTCTCTCTGCTTTCATCACCTGAGAGTACCATTCTGTGAAAAGTATATCCTTATATGTTTCAAGTATCCTGGGCAAATTTGCTGCTTTTCCCTGATCAGAATCTTGCCATTCAAGGTGTGCAGTAATGGCCTCATCGGCTTGATTTAATTCATCCTTGGCTTTCTCTACCTGCTCATTTATAGATATAGTTAACTCGTACAGTGGCTCAGTTTGAGCGATCTGTTGACACAAGAGTTTAACCTGAGATATTAGCACATTGTTTATCAATGATGCTTCTTTTCTGAACTCTGCCACTTGTGAATCCCCTTTTATCTTTTCTAGCTGCGATGACATTTGAGCGATTTGCTCATCTTTGGTTTTCACCATTTGTTCATTCGCTGCTTTCAACTGTGCCAATGCCTCTGTCAATTCTTTCTGTTTCTGTATCGCATTTTGGTCGATCCTTTGCTTTTCCGCTTGCAATTGCTGGGTTAATTTCTTGTTCATTTGTTGTTGTGCCAGCAACTGCTCCTCTGCTTGTGCTGCCTTTTGCTTTGTCTCGGCCAATTCCGCCTGTAATGCAGAGATTTCTTGGTCCTTATTCTTCAATAGAAGGCTTACCTCCAATGCTTTGTCGATTGTTGCTGCCGAATAGGCTCCAGCATACTGTGACAACTTTGTTAGATCATCGGAGGGGTCCAATTTCTCCTTCCATACTACATTACCCATGACTGTTTGCTCCGGAAAGATAGAAGGTTGATCAATCCTTCGTCTTTTCCTTGATCGCTTTACAACTGCTCTATGCCTCGGGCTATAGAAAACATCCAATGGAGGAATATCTTCTACCTGCAGAATGATTTGATCAGTGGGATCTTTTGGAATTATCTCAACATCCTTAGACTTGGGTGGGCCGCTGGTGCCACTTAGAACCTGAGGTGAAGTAACGTCTTGCATGTCATTAGTCTTAGAAGTGTCTGTATCTTTTGAGCCTTTTATTCCACTGATGATAGAATCAAACTGCTGCCATTCCTGGAGCAATTTAGGGTCTGTGGTAGTGTCCACATTGGCATCAGTGGTGGTCTGTTTCCCTTTCTTAGTTTGAGACTCCTTCTGTACTTGTTCTTGTTCTTTCTTCTTATGCTCCTCTTGTTCCCTCTGTTGTTTATCCTCATGCTCTTTCTTTAGCTGTTCTTTCTGCTCCTTCCTCTGATTTCCCTCTTTTTCTTTCCTATGCTTTTCCTCCTGCTCCTTATTATGATCTTTTGTTATAGCAGGAGGTTCTTTAACTGTTGCCGACCAGACTCGCTTGACGATGTCGCTGGGGTCGTTGCTAATAAATCTAGAGGCAGAGTTTGCAACCTCTGTTCTCTAAGTTTATTGAACTCAATCAACCCTTCATCATTATATTTCATCCTAGCGAGTTCTTTAGCCTGACCTATGGTTTCAATTGAAGTGAACAGGTCATCAAACATATCTTCCTGATGCTCAAACTTTGTCAATTTGGCTTGTTCTAATTCGGCATAGGAAACTAGCTTTGGATCAAATGCCCTGTTTGGGATTGTGGCCAGAGCTAAAGATTGAATCTTTGTGGCTTCCTTTTCTGCATGTTTGAGATCATGCAGCGTAAAGACACCACACTTCAAGAGAAAAGAGGGCCAGCCTCTTTTCTTTTCTCTTTTGAGAGTCTGTGTAGTACTCTCGGCCATAATCTGATACGCGATTTCTCTTGCTAGCAGCTTATCTGGAACATATAAAGGGAGAACATGTGGGTCAGCTTGGCTGCCGAAAACTCTGATATAGGTAAATTTCTCTTCTCCAAACCAACTTGCCACTACTGGTAAATCAAAGGAAGCATGATAGGAAATCTTCGGAATGGGTTTATCAAAAATGGAATAGTAAATGGGCACCATAAAGCCATTGCAGATTTGATACAAGTGGTTTTTGTAAGAAGACTTCCACAATTTTTGGTGATATATATGAATGGGCGAGGGGTCCTGTGCAGTCCACCTCCAACCGAGAACAGGAAATTCGGAATTGAAACATAATGTGTCTAAGATATATGCACTATAGTAAAATGGGGGGATTTTCCTTTCAGTGACCACAGTCTTATTTCTAAAATCACGAACAGCTACTGCAAGTTTATCCGAGAGAATAGTAGCCCAATCCATAATTATACTGTTTACTGCTGCCTCCATAAGAGGAACCATTTCTATGGTAAAACTAGCAGAGTCATGCAATCCCCATAGCCTACACATCATTATTCCCGCATAACAATAAGGAGAAGCCAAGGAATCAACCGAGTACTTACCGGAAGATTCGTGTTTGTGCTTATTCGGATTTTGTCTCCAATCCTTGATGGGTTCGGATTCAATTTCATTTTCGCTTGCAAACTTCTCCAGGAAGTCTTTGTTATATATTTTCTCTGGCTCGGGCAAATGATACATTTTCCTTAGGTCATCTGCCTTGAATGATCCGAAAATCCTCCCATCTCTGGTGTTGAAAGTTCTGTCCAAGATTGAGATTTCTTCAATCGCCCATCGCACAACGTCTGTGTATGGGAGAATTTGCTCCCTGGCTGCTATTCTGTGAAGGAAAGAGTCGGCTAAATCTTTGAGAGTGCAATCAGACTTCCTCTTTGAAACAACTAGACGCAATTACCAATTAAAACGCAATTCAGTGTTAAACTTTTCAAAATTTAAATAAGAGGGGGGTGGGGAGAATTAGACTCATATGATAATAATCATGGTCTATGGTGAGCATCTTGGTGGCAACAATGATAGCCCTGTCAATATGCTTCATCTACTCCTTTTTTTCCACCGGAGAAACTAGAGAAGCACAGCCAGTATGCATTTAGGCACCAAATTTTCTAATGAAAACTCTCCCTCCGCATTAAATCCCCCTCCCTGGCCTATGGGCAGCTTTTCCATTTCCCGAGACATGAACCCAACACCTTCTTATTGGTCTATAGTTTCATTGTTTTTTACAGGGATAACATCTAGGTCATCTGCTAATATCGTGTTTCCCAATTTCTCTTACAATTCAAAGTTGGGCCCCTTATACCCGAATGACATTTCCTGCTTGCATGCTTTGGCTTGCTCGGTTTTAAGATGTACAAAGAAGAATTTGAGAGCCCTTGTACATAATACAAGGCCCTCATTAGGGGACTTTTGAAGTCTAAAATGGGCCTCCTAAGAAAAATATACAACCAAAATAAACTTTATAAGAACCAATAGGATTCAAGATGATGATGTCAACCATAGGGGATGATTCACCATTTTTGGAGTAAAAAAGTAAAAAAATAATAAAATAATAAAACTATTTTTTCAACTCGTATTTTCAACTTATCTCCCTATGGGTTTACTCAAATTTCGAAAAGAAACATTCATTGGATGCATAGTTTGATTCCTCATCCAAGGAGTACCGATGTTGCACACTTTTGATGGACCTTGCTACACGAAAAATGAGAAATACATAAAAAAAAAATGTGATTGCAATCATGTTTCTCATGTATTTCTTAGTTTTCGTGTAGCAGGGTCCATCGAAAATATGGAAGATGGGTAATCCTTGGATGAGTAATCAAATTATGCATCCAACGAGTGTTTTCGCTCAAAATTTGAGTAAACCCGTAGGGAGATAAGTTGAAAAAATAGTTTTTTTCTTTTTTCCCTCTAAAATTTGGTGATGTCATCTAATCTTATTTTATTATTTCCATTATTAATTTATAATTTCCTTAGGAGGCCCATTTTAGACCTCAAAAATACCCTAATGATTGGTTCAACTATTGAAATCTATTGTTTGTTTTATTATTCTCTGCATTGTTATGGTGGTTAAAGAAGTCATTGTAAAAGGCTATAACACTAAAATTACATAGAAATATTAACTATGGCGATCAAGCTAACCTAAAAACAATAAGGAAATTCAATTAAATGGGCTTGAATTCAACTATCTTGTCAAGAATTGCCACGCAAAAGAGAGAATTTTGATCAAATTACATACTACCTAGCCAAAATAGCAACACCCAAGAAGATTTTCACTAGGTAAGTGTGTTCAAGGCCTTACAAAAGGCCGAAGGCCAAGAAGTAAAACCCCTGTTGACAAAAAAAAAGGAATAGAAAGCAATAGAGGGCCCTGCAAATAATTGGAATGATTTTTGAAGCCCTAGGGCTACATTACTTAATCAAATCCATACTGAGGGGTAGGGGCAATAATTAAATGGATAATGAGGGGAAAACCATTTGAAGATGTGGCAATAGTGGCCTTGGAGCATACCTCCTTTAAAGAAGTGGAAATGGCGGTCTTGTCGTTTTATATCTTTTGTTTGATAGAAGGATAATTGTGGCCATAAGAATGGCCGTGTGGATCAGAAGTGGGCATCTCCATGGTTAGAAAATGAAGGATCCAACGCTAAAGCAAGCGTCTTCACATTAAAAAAATGCAAGAGTCGAGCCTGAAGCAGGTGTCTCCATGGTAGAAAAATGCAGGGGACTTTGCAATTCTAATTGCCCCCACACAAACGCCTTCTTCTGCAGTAGTTCCTTGTCCTTTTACCTCGCAGGAGGGCCGTTGTCAAGCCTGAAATTGCATGGAACCAGACATACAAAGCTTACTCCTGGAAACAAGACCTCAGTTCTAGTAATTCCCTAAGAATGGGCAACATAAATGGGATCATGTCATGTCAAGCTTGGCAGACGCTACTTTTTTCGTCTACCTGATAACGATCATAGTCATGGTAAGGAGCCACATGAAGAAGATATCGATCCAGGGGAAACCTTCTTGAAGATGCTTTCAGACTGCAGCAAAGGTTCATGTCACAAAGAATGACCTGCAAATGGACACGTGTTCAAGATTACATGGAGGATGATGAATCTGAACAGTGTTACCGCAAAGAAGCTCACCATAAAAATGCCTTGTGGCATAGTTAAAAAGGAATTTATTAAAGCCCTTTTTAAAGGTTACGATAATTTGAAAACATGTTTAATAATAAATTTATTTATAACTATTCATTATATTTTAAAATTTAATAAGTTTTATTATTAATAATATTTTATAAGTTTATAAAACAATTATGTTTATTTAGAGATTTGTCTTCCATATTTATTACATAAATCTTTTAAATTGTCAACTCATTTCGAATTAGCTAATGTGGTAACGTTCATTTTTTTTTACATAATTCATTTTGATCATCACCAATGAGCTTATGGTGACATTTTTCGACCCTCATCAAGGACCTTTTTTGTTCTAGTGTTTGCTACATGAAAACTAAGAAATACATGAAAAACATGATTGCAATCATGTTTTTTCATGTATTTTTCATTTTTCATGTAGCAGGGTTTATCAAAGGTATGTAACATGGGTACTCCTTGGATGATGAATTAAATTCTGCATCCAATGAGTGTAGCTATCAAGAAAATAATACTACTTTTCCCTTCTAATGTATCTAAGGCATGATTAATAAAAACAAGTGGAAAATGATATTTTAAAGTAGCTTTATTTAATTCCTTGTAATCTATGCAGACTCGCTACTTACAATTCTTATTTTCCATAATAACCAATGGTGAAACCCACTAGCTTTCAGAAATTGGATAAATAAATTTACATTTAGCATTTTTTACAATTCTTCTATTACAGTTTCCCTCAAATTAGGATTCATCCTTCTTCAAGGTTGTCTAATAAGTCTAGCATTCTCTTATATTATATATATATATATATATATATATATATATATATATTATATATATATATAATATATATATATATATATATATAGATGGGCCCAATTTGTCAAATTGTCATTTTAAACCTTTTGGAGGTAGTTTAAGGAATTTCCTGAAGTTTTTTTTGGTCCAAAAAATACTACTTATTCTAGATCCCTTGGCACTATTCTACACTCAATACATTTCCAACAATGTAATAAATACATCAAATGGACTTCGTATGCAAAAGTTAAGGGGGGGCACCATCATTGTAAACAATCTTGTATTTGCAACTTTAATCAGGCAACTCTTTAATATTCGTGGTTTCACATCTCTTTCTTGATTAGCTTGCATGTTGTGTAAATCACTAGCCCCTACTAAGGAGGAAGGACCATCCTTCTTAGTAGCTGCCCAAATTTATATAAGAAATTGGTACGAGATATACATCTAAAAAATGGAAGGGTTTTGCAAGCTTTTCATCAAAAAGTGGCAAGGAGAGTTTTTACTGACCCTTCCCTTGATGCTCCTCCTTGAATTCTAGGGTAAGGGTCAATATCACTATAGCACCTTGTGTCTATCATGTAGCATGAAATTTATCATTTGTCCTTGAATGGCATTGGGAAGCGAATTGAAACTCGCCATAACTAGAAATTCGAGGCCTAGTTTGATGAACTGTTAGTTCTTTTGGAATCATGACATTATATTTTCAATGTAATGTAATATTGCGACAATGTTTGTCACATTGCAACATTTTTCCTTCAACCAACATATATGAACAATAAAGAGAGTCCATTAGCATAAAAAACAAAGGCAGGACGGGACCCACCCTACATGTGGAAGCTTCTAGCACCCTACTACAAGAAATTAGAATAATTTGTTAGAGTAATCTAATCTTGGAGCAAACCTCCCTTGATTTGTTAGAGCAATAGTGAATTCAACATTAACTTTGTTGTTTCTCTATTAGATCGAGGGAGGTTTGCTCCAAGATTATACAAATCCTAATATAATCTTTATTGAATAGGGCCAACCACATGAAGGTGTAAGCTCTTATGGCCCCTTCGCCCACTCACATCACTCTCAAATACTTGATACCTAATCTATCTACTAGAAAATATTTGAAAGCGACATAGTTTTTACCCAATGCTTTGGAAAATAAAACCCATAGTTTAATGTATTATTATGAGATCCTACTTTCAACTTCAGCAAAATAATTTGTTGTCTCATAAGCCCCTACTATTTTTTAGAAATTAATAAAAATTATTATTAAACAAATTTGATTTAGTCATAGTCAATGTTTCATTGTGTGAAGCTTTCACTCTATGGAAGAAGCTTATTCTACACAATGAAAGATTTCATTCTAAGCTCCACATAATGAAAGCTTTGCACAAGGAAGCTTCACACAACCTGGGTTGCAAATGATAGAGTGAGATATTTAGTGATCATTGAACAAGTTAATAATCTTATTAAAACTTGACAGGTGTTGTGGCTTGATTTGTACTTATTTGACCTAAATCTTGTTGACAATAAAAAATTTAGTTACAACGAGTTTGAAAGTACTTTGGAACCACCATTCAAGTTTAGTTGCAAACCCTATGATATCAAATCATGTACTAAAAAGTTCAATTATTGGGTATAAACATAATAAAGTAATTGAACTTTATTATGTAAGATGAACCACATTAGTTAGTTCGAAACGCATCGACAATCTAAAAGATTTATGTGGTGGATACGGAAGATAAATCTCTAAATAACTCAACTCACAAAAGCCTCCATTCAAATATTATGTTTATTAATTTTTTGTACAATTATTTAGGGATAAAATTTAATATTATTTATACAAATGAAATATTTATCCAATGTGCTAGATAATTCTTATGATAAAGTGGTTAATAACTATTATAATAATCATAGTTATATATAACATATTCAATTATGTGTATGATATTTTAAGTAACATATACAATTGTAAGCATGATTATAGATGTAAAGATACGCCAAAGATAATAATTAATTAATGTTATTTTAATTTCAAATATAAGCTCTTCCAAATTTTGAGGTGTTTGTAAGTTTTGATTAAATCTATAAATCTATGTTAAACAATTTAATAATTGTGAATTTAATTACTCTTTCGATGATAGTTCGTGTTTTTTGGGTAATAATTCTTGTGTTTTTTTGGGGAAGGCCATGGGGTTAGTCCACACTAGGTTTCAAGGTCAAACCTCATAGAAAAAATTGAAGATAGAAATCATTTCCGAAAAACATTTCAACTCAAGTGAGTTTCACACAACATTATTATATTGGCTGGGAAGGCATGCTACCTTGATGGCCTCACATACTAATGCTCTCCCTTAAGGTAGTGTAGTTAAGAACTTATTCATAAATACATGCACCCACTAATTTTCCCCGAAAGGTTGTGAAGAGTGCCTAATATATTTCTTACAAGATATACATATATGTTTATATGTTTGTGTAAATACAACCATAATGTATACTAAACAAACTTTTGGGGAGTGTTAGTAAGTTATAAATAAGTTAAAAGTAGATTATCGTATGTATATACTCACCACTGCAAATTGTAGAGTATTGAGTGGTAGTCACTTAAGAAGAATGAATATAGAGGTGAAGTTCATTTCGTAACCACTAGAAGTGACATGTTGTTTTGAGGTGTGAGGAATTAGTGACATGCATATTTGAAAAAGTGATTACAATTTTCATCCACATATGGCAACATTTGGACTACTTAAGTAAGTTCTACACTTCGTATTAAACTATAAATCAAGAGTCATCCACAAATGCAAGAGATGGCCACCATATGGTAGCACATACGTGGGTTTTGGATAAAGGAGAGGAGGTGCATGTTTTTTATTTTTATTGTACAATTGAACATCCATCCATAATATAGGTTGATCTTTCTTTATTTGTAAATAAGGTTGTGTTTAGCAAATTGATGTTTATGCAACTCCATATTTATAGAAAAATATATAATATGGGTAATGGAAAGTATTATTTTAAAGCTTATTATAATGTATATTTGACCTATCTTGTTGTGGAGCATGGTTGGACTCTTTTGTTTTCAAAATCAAAGATAATTTTAAACTCTGTTATTAGTGGAAGAGATATTAACCATGGGAACTTTCTGAAGTATAAACTTATGTAGGATTAAATGATAAGTATAGGAAATACAAGAGTATAGTTTTATTGGTGAAAATGTTGTCTATCAAATTTGATTAATGAGTGACATATGTGGCGAAAATATTATTTATTTTGGCATATAAGATATCAACTTTACTTTGGTCTAGTGTTTTTAATATGTTTGTTGCACATTTATAGATACTTTTGTTGATCAAGCCTCATGACATGTTTAAATAATAGTCATTTACTTAATTTTTTAGCTACTTCAAATTTGTTTGTTAGACAAGTAAAATGGTTTTGGATAAATTGATGTTGCTAAACTGTGGAAGGAAAACAAAACAAAACAAAGAATATTATGGCAAGTGCAAGTTGTAATCTCAAAATGATGAAGTGAATTTTTTTAATATTGAATGTAATATGTCATTTTGAGATGAGAAATCAACTATACACCTTTGAAAACGTAGTTATAGCACCCTTCATGTATAAAAATATTTTGGATGTTCAAATGTTTTTCCCAAATAAATTTTGCAACTCTAGCTTAACTACATAATTTTTCAGCACTATCTAAAGCACATGTAAAAATTCCAGTTAGAAGAGAAAAATATATCTATTAATTTATTATTATCACTATTTAGTTTAATGTTCATAATAATAATTTATATAATAAGTGTAATTTAATACTTAATTGAATTGTGAATAAACATATCTAACTCTATTTACCTACTAATTATAAAAATTATCAATTTACAACCCAAGTAGGTAATAATTTCATTTCATATTTTTATAAATAATACGCTACCTAATATTCAACATTTCCATTTTCTTATACTTGTATATATGCTGAAGTAATGAAAAACCATACTTCAACATTCTTCATTAAGTATATTTACTTTGTATACATTGTATATTTGTTTTATTTCCGTTAACCATTTTAATGTAAAAGGGAAGGCATGAACGGCATGTTTTTTTTTAATTAAGTTCATGTTTATTTTATTTATATATATATATAATATATATATATATATATATATATATATAAAAAATTTAAATTAAATATATTTACAATGGCAATTAGAAAGATATTTGTATGATGATGATGATGCCGCTTCAAGAAATAAAAAAAAGCTATGTGTGATTCTTCAAAATGGTGTTTTTATGATCAAAAAGAAGGGAAAGAAGCGTTTCAAGATTGCTATAGTTGAGTTGGCTTATTAAGTCAAAAAAGTAATGAAAAACTATACTTCAACATTCTTCATTAAGTATATTTACTTTGTATACATTATATATTTGTTTTATTTCCTTTAACCATTTTAATGTAAAAGGGAATGCATGAACTGCATGTTTTTTTATTATTAAGTTCATGTTTTCTATTCATTTATTAAATTTTGTTGGTATCCTATATATATAAAAAATTTAAATTAAATATATTTACAATGGCAATTAGAAAGATATGTGTATTGATGATGATGCCATCTCAAGAAACACAAACGAAGCTATGTGTGATTCTTCAAAATGATGTTTCTATGATCAAAGAGAAGGGAATGAAGCACTCCACGATTGCTATAGTTGGGTTGGCTTAATAAGTCAAAAAGATTGGAAGTGTGATAGATGTGAGGGAATTGAGAGCGGACGTGAGTAAGATTTGGACAGTCTAAAAGGAAGTGTTCTTCATCTTCCACCTTCTTAGTATCGCAAATCTAACAGATTCTATCATTCTAGGGAGCCTTAGGAGTAAACCACGACCTGGTTTCACTTCAAGGCTCGTGAGGATTAGTTCTTATCCTAGCGATGTTCATTTTTTTCTTAGTGTTGGTCTACACAGAGATGTAACTCTAGTTATCAAGGGTGGGGTTGATCACCTCCTTATAATATCTTAGCTTTCTTTTACCCTCTAGCTCCTTACCCTCCCACAACGTGTCCTTAAAATTGGTGGTAATAGTATCTTTGACACTATCTTTGCTTCCCATAATGATCTCCTCCTTAATTCCCCAATGGTTGAGCCAAGACTGGGCATCCTTAAGCCACCCACGTTTGAGGCGAAGGTGGGGGTTTTCACTAAAGATAGAAGCAATTTTTGGGAACCTCTTGGATTCCATGTTGTAAAGCTTCTTCTTATACATCAGATATCTAAACATAGTCGTACTTTCGATGGGGGACATACCAGCGTCGATCAAGAGGATAGGATAGAGAGTATTTCCCTTGATCTTAAAGTTGCAGGTTATGAATTGCTTTTGAATAATCTCAATTTTCCTCCATGACTCTTTGGATAATAATAATAATAAGTATTATTATTATTATTATTATTATTATTAATATTAATTTTTAAAAAAATACAAGTTTACTATGAAATTAAAAATATATAACATATAATATATATATATATATATATATATATATATATATATATATTATTTGAGTGCACACATATACTTATTTAATTTGTATAAAAGTAAGTAATGAATATTTATTTATGTTCATGAATTATTAATGAAATTAAGAAAATGATGGTTTTTTATAGTCTAGTATGGAGAAGATGTTGTATTACGTGACAACAACAACAACAAAAATTGTGTAACAATAAAAAATAAATAATTGCTTTCCCCGATGAGACTAGGAGGACCAAATGAGAGAGGGGATCGGGGGACACCCACCACCGTATTGACTCTCGATACCATTAGGGAGCAGGGTGGCATGGCTTTCCCCCCTCATGAACTATATATGCAAAGGATGATACTTGTCATTATGGTTCACCTAATGTTGTATCTCAATCCTTCGAACAATTCACTCGCAAATGTATGTGGAGCAAGGCAAGCATGGGCTGTAAGAGAGTCTCTATGGTATCCTTGTGAGCCTGAATTATGGTCTAGTCAAGGGCATCAACCTGGTTCTAAGGGAGTCCGCACTAGCAAGTTTAGATTAGGGAATTGATCTAATAGATTATCTAGTTGTGCTTCCTTACAAAGGCAAAAGCTTTCCATCTTAGATTGTGATTTTATATGGTTCTTACTCGGTGGTTGACAGTTACAAAAAGAAAGTTGATGTGAATAAGGTGTTTGACAATTGTGAAAATCCTAGCATTGTTAAGAGGGCGACTTCGGCTCGGTGTTTTGGAACTGGTTTGCGAGTTAGAGTTCTCCTTCATTCTAGGCTACGTGCCGAGGTAACTTTGTGTTCCTCGCTCTATGCATCTTATTATCTTGTTATTATTAGTTTTTGGGTGAGATTAGGTCTTGTTATCCCTTCTCTAGTAGAGTTGTTGGACACCCTGTTGGGCTAGCTTTTATGGGCTCCTCTCTTGAATTTAGGTTATTTTCCTAAGATAAATGTTTATTACCTTCTTCTTTTGTGCTCCCTTCTTTCGTGTCATTGGATCTAGTGTATTGGTATTTCTCTGGTCTTTGTTAATTCTCTTGCAAGGGGTTCGAGTGTTGTATCTGGTATTTGGTTACAGGGGAGCGGGGAGAGTCCCAACCCCTATGATTGTTGGAATTATTTATTTGTGCTCTTGAAGTGTGACTGCTTCAGGTTCCAAGGGAAGTGCATTTGTGGCCTTCTCAGGGTTCATAAGGTATTATGGATTTTTTGGTTTGATATGCCTCACCAGTGAGGTCGTTGTTGCTGAGGTGTTGGGAAGCATGGCCAATCTAGCAGGACTTTCTTTGAGGCTCTTGCTTAGGAGGCGACAATTGTTTACCACCTTGCAATCCATCCGTGTACTCAAGGGGAAATTCAAAGGCTCAAAAGAAATGTTCGTAGGGATAGACAAACAATCTTAGATTCTGAGGTTTTGGAAGAAGTTTCTCATTGGTTCCTAAACCCAAGGCACACTAGGGGCGAAGAAATCAATACATGCACTCGATCACTTTTCATTGCCCGCTGAAAACATTGTTGGGGCAAGTTCTCTAGGAGAAGCATGATGGCATAAATGAAATCATTTCATTCATCAATGAGCTTCAGAGGAAATAATGGAGGATACAAGATAACCTAGATCGTTTATGAAGCATTTGGAAAAGCGCATACAATGTGAACTCAATTTTCTAACACCCTTAGGCACTAGGTCAGACAACCTTGCCCCTGTAACATCTTCAAAATCGTAAATGCCTATCATTTTGATATGGTTATGGTGTTTTTTTATGGCTCTCTAGATATATAGTATGTTGAGTTGTGCATTCTATTTGGGTGGATGCAACAAATTTGACAATTAACATATGAGGCAACAAATCTAGTCGAAGTGTAGCTAATATATTTTTGTGAAATCTAAAAACAATTATATAATCTCTAATTTTTAATGAAAAATCTCAACTTTTAAGCAACCAAAAAAATTATACAAAAATAAATAATCACTCCATGACAAAAGAAAAATGAATAATTATTAATTAGGTAAAATCTAGGAAAAAAATCAATTTCTTAAAATACAATTTTTTTATCATTTAATACAAGTAATCCCCGCGATGGAATTAAATAGTTTAAAAAATACGCTTTAATAAATTTTATTTTTTCTTAATATTTAATACATCCAAATTAATCTAAACGAATTCACCATTATACCCCATTTATTTAATATAAATCATAGGTAAATAAATAATAATTTCTATTTCATTATCTGGTATTGAAATGATGGACAAAATCTTATTATTCTTCACGGATTCAAATTTGCTAAAAACTTTCTCCTTAAATTAGCTAAGAACTTCTTCAGACCAAATTTATAATAGTATTGTGGCTAAAAACAACTTCACCCAAAATTTGACACAGCGTTTTATTGTTGAGATGTTATTTCAAAGTTTTTAAGAAAGAAAACGCTAAATTGTATTATATTTGTATTATATTGAGTCGGTATAACAGTTACAGATGGTACAAATTATGCAAATTGAAGAAACATAGAATAAAAACCAGAGGAGAGTTCCTCTGAGCAGATTGCCAAAAATCGAAAAAACACAGATATATGGACACTGCCAGCGCCCACTGGGAAAAAACAGAGATAGATAAAGCCAAAACACAATCCGCCAAGAAAATCCAAAATGGAGAGACTAGAAACAGATCAAAAGGACAGATAGAAAGAAAACTAAAACCCGGAATACAGAAGTCCTAAATGGAGAAGGACTCCTGGCCAGCTGAAACCTTCAAGGACCATAAACCTGAACCGAGATGAAAACCCTCTTTTGACAAAACCCTCCTTTGACAAGCAATCCGCTTTCTGGTTCCGAGAGCCCTGTAGATGTGCTAAATGGAACTCCCCCCATTCCATTCATCCATTCTATCCATCCGACTTGCACATACATATTCAAAAATTACTCAAACACAAAATTAAAAAACTTAAACAAGATTTTACACATATATCTTTAATAATTACTTAATAAAAATAAAAAATAAAAAACCGACAACAACAACACGAACGGACCGGACGGAACGAAACGAAAACGACATTTATTTATTTATTTTAACGGAAAGGGTTTGCCAGCGTCAAGTAACGCACAAAACATATCATCATACATAATTACTCCAAATTTCAGTTGAAAAATACAAAACATATCATCATACATAATTAAAAACTAGTTAAATATTTAATACATACATAAATATCCTTCGAGAACAACCATCTTGGAGATCTTGGTGACAATCTGAATCAAAATTCCTTTATTTCCTTCGGCAATCGGCTGCCACGGAAACCCTGCTCAACCTGCTCGGCTTTCTCTGGAAATTCCTTCTGCGGTTCCTCTGAGACCTCGATCGACGGACCGATAATAACAGAGCTCTCCGTGCAACTTCTCCACGGACGGAAAATGCTTCCGATCTCTGTGCAGGGGACTGATCTGAACCCTTGGCCTTCTTCTTCGTCATCATCTTCCATGGCTGAGAACGTCTCAGCCCCTGCTCGCATTCTGTCTCCCGCCTCGGAATGTTGGGCCTGCGGAGGCCACATATCATACAAGGAGAGAACAGGCCGCATGCCGTTCTTTTCATGGATTTTCTACACCTTGGTGTGGTTCGATCTCCAGACCTATTTGAGCTCTAGACTAGTCTGAGTAGTGTGGTTCGACCTCCAGACCTATTTGAGCTCTAGACTAGTCTAAGTAGGGAACAATATAACTGAGTATTATGAGTGTGAAGGAAGAAACATAATAGATGGACATCGAAATGAGTAATTTTTTAGGGCATTTCAAACTATTTTCAGAATCTGACTGATAGCATAGAAATGAACTGTTTCACTTTCAGAAATCTTACTAACAAGATAGAAAAAATGAACGGTTTCACTTAGCTCATGCTTATAGAATTTCCTAAAGATTTCGGAATTTGCAATCAAGAAAAATTTCTTTCATTGATGGCAAAAGTTTTCCAAATACTAAAGTAAAAACACACTTCGAACAGCCGATATTCAGTTGAAAGGAAGATGTCAGGTTTTCCACATGTTAAAGCAAAACACACTTCGAACCGCTGATATTCAGTTGAAAGGCAGATGTCAGTCTGGGTCCTCTGTATTAAACCCATTCAAATTACTTGGTCACATTCCGAACACGTAGTGAGGAGTACATCGAAGTCGACTGTGTAACTTAATAATAGGGCAGTCCTATGAACTATGTGAGGGTCCTCCCTGTTAAACCATTCCAATGACTTGGCCACGTTCTAAACACCTAATTATGGTTACATTGAAATAGACTCTGTAACCAAATAACAGGACGGTGTCAGGGTCTGTAACTGACTAAAAGAATACCAAAATTGACTCAAACTTTAATCAAATGACAGTGTTTACCAAACCTGCGCGATGAGCAAATGTTTACATGTGAAACCTTCGTCTGCATTCCAAGAGGTTACGTCACCATCAAACATAATAGAATTTTGACCAAACCCTTTACAGGTGGAGGGTTAGTGGCTATGAGGATCGAATTTAGGATGCCCATTCCATACTTTGGCCCCTTTTATCTGTTAATATTTTTATGGTCACTTTTTCTGATTTTTTTTTAGTGTAGCCTAATGAACTTACAATTTTGTTTAATAAAAAAAAAATTTACAAAAATTTTGTACAGTGTGTGGTTTGACGGTAAGTCACATGGGCGAAGCTTGGGGAGACCGAAGTTCAAGCTCATTGAGTACAATGACCTGCTGTGGTGGTAGCTAGAGAGATGGATTCCCCTTTCCCTACTGAGTCTTCCCTAGATTACGCCTGACAGTTACGGAACAAAAAAAGCTTACAAAAATTTTAAGGAATTTGATAACCATTATCAATAATTCAGAAATTTTGAGAAATCTAAATGATAGCTAAGCCCAGCAATTTATAAAAGCCCTAAAAAATAATTTTCCAAACTAACAAACTTGTGGCCTGGTTAGACAACACCCCTTCCCCTGCCACTTCTTTACGGAAATAATCTTTGTTCACCTGTCATTTCGTTATAGTCCTTGCAAATCGTTTTCGCTTATTGCAGGTCGCGGGTTTGAATCTCCCCCAAGAGTGGATATAGATAATACAGGTCACTTCATTGCAGGTCGCGGGTTGGCCACTTTTATCTGTCAGTATTTTTATGGTCACTTTTTCCTGTCATTACTTTTATGTGGAAGGCATTTCTTTATGAGGGCTTTTGGCTTTTTCCTAAAGAATGGTATAACGAATCATAATTTTGCTTAGAAACAAAATCTTGCAAAAAATTTGGGAAAAAATTTTGGGAAATATTTTAGGTGCCCAATGAAAAAAAAGTCCAAAAAATAATTTTCCATGGCCTGGGTAGATAACGCCCCGTACACATGCCACTGGTTTAGGGGTTTGTTCACCTGTCATTTCGTTTAGTCTTTGCAAGTCCAAAAAATATTTTTCCATGGTCGGGGTAGATAACGCCCCTTCCACTGCCACTGGTTTAGGGATTTGTTCACCTGTCATCTCGTTATAGTCTTTGCAAGTCCAAACAATAATTTTCCATGCAGGATAGATAACGACCCTTCCATTGCCACTGGTTTAGGGATTTGTTCACCTGTCATTTCGTTATAGTCCTTGCCATTCATTTCGCTGAGTATTTATTGGAGGTCGCGGGTTCGAATCCCTTGAGAGTGGATATGGATAATACAATGCGGGATTGAAGCCTGCTGAGGTTGCTGCGTAGGGTTGAGCTCGAGATTGCTGCGCGGGCGGGCGGGGTTGATGATGAGATCTGGAGTGTGGATCCGTGAATGATTTAACAGGACAACGAGTCTTATCCTAACGGTGAAACAGGCAGTTTGAAATCATGGAAATAAAGAGGTGAAGAAATTTTCAGTGTAGCCATGTCGCGGAGATAGTGATATGAAAGCCTATGTAATAAAAAACCCTCTGTACCGTAGAAAAATGAAAATTGATTGGAATTAAAATTTGAGAAGTTTCTCTGGTGTAATTTGTTAAAAAAAATGACTGGTAGTAAAAAAATTTGAAAAGTTTTTCTGATCTAATTTGTTTAGAATAAGTAAAATTTATTGAGATCACAAATTTGATGGGTGATTTTTTCACAATAGAAGTGCTCAAATTTTTTTAGAATGTTAATCAATTTTTTTTGAGAATGTTAAATCTATATACACAATAAATAAAAAAATCAATTTAAACAACACAAATCAAAATATAACCACAAATTTTTTTCACTAAATTCCTATCAAAATTCTTAAAAACTCACAAAAAAAACCACCCATAAAACTACTCTGAACTACTCCGAACGCCCTCAGCAGTTCTGGTCATTTTAATTCTAAATACAGAACAGCAAATGGCTTTCAGATTCCAAATAGGTTATCTACTCCCCACTATTAGATGGTCATTTTAATTCTAAATGCAGAACAGGAAATAGTTTTTAGATTTCAAATAAATTATGTACTCCCTACTATTAGATGACCATTCTTAAGTCGATTGCAGATTCCTGGAATATTCGAGAATTGGCGCTACGTCTTGTCCCTCAAATTTTCAAATATTTCGGGAATCTGCAATCGACTTGAGCTGACCACTATTAGATGGGTATACAATTTTCTAAGGGAGAATTGGTTGTTTTAATTCTCAATACAGAACGGCAAATAGCTTTCTGCTTCCAAATAAATTATGTACTCCCTACTATTAGATGCGTATACAATTTTCTAGAAGATCCAAATTAGATTTCAGTGCAGAATTTAAGAGATAGATTTCTGGTTTTAATGGAGAATATGTTGTCATTACGCTTGTGTGGTTATTTTGTATTGTTGAATATTACAGATATAGGAGTTTTTTATGGAAGCAGAATTGTGTGAATCATGTTTTTTTGATGGTGGAAATAGATTTAGCACCATCAAAAATGTTTAAAGCAATTAAAATTATAAATTTTGGCAACTTTTACTTAAATTTACAAAAATCCCTATCAAAATTTTTCAAAATATAACCAAAATTTCCATAACTTTCAAACAAAAAAAAATAAAATTTGATTGCAGCACAAATATATACTATAAAATTGACGCTACACAAATCTAAAAAGAAAAAGAAATAAACAACACTTCATTAGAGAATAGCTCTTGGCAAATGATCGACACCTGCCCAGTGCCCACTCAAACCTCTCCGGCTGGCACATTCTCTCTACTAACTTGCCCGCAGGGATGGAATTTGATGGGCATTTTGCCCGTCATAAGGCTTTTGCACGTATTTGATGGCTGGAATTTGTCATTCCCCGTTTTGAGTGACGTGCCTGAAAGAGTTAAAGACGGATTTTTGACGTTTGGAACTTTTTCCAAAACGTTTTTACGCACCAAACGTTCTTACGCGGCAAG